>PITA01011810.1:0-64916 GCA_004023965.1 Spilogale gracilis | reverse complement strand
AATAAATAAATAAATAAATAAATAAATAAATAAATAAATAAATAAAAATAGAAAAAAAAAAAAAGAAAGAAAAAGCATTTGGGGGGCACCTGGGTGGCTCAGTTGGTTAAGCGACTGCCTTCGACTCAGGTCATGATCCCGGGGACCCGGGATCGAGCCCCACATCGGGCTCCCTGCTTGGCAGGAGGCCTGCTTCTCCCTCTCTCACTCCCCCTGCTTGTGTTCCCTCTCTGGCTGTGTTTCTCTCTGTCAAATAAATAAAATCTTTAAAAAAAAAAAAGAAAAAAAGAAGAAAAAGCATTTGGTATAAATATAGTTATAAATGTAATTATACATGTTGTAATACATGTAAAACATACTTGTAAGACATACACAGAAAATATTCAAATGGAAGGCCATACCCATGTTTTAGAGGTAATAGGTGATTTGATTATTTTATATTTATTTAAGTCTATTTAGGATGGTTTCTCCTGAACTCAGGTTACTATTATATTTATAGCCTATTTGTACTTTTTATATATCTATCTATAGACAGGGCATTATTAAATATATAATTAGTGTCCTTTTAGAAATATCTCAGAGAAACTGAGTTTCCTTTCTTTACTTCCCCTTTTAGGTGGGTGTCTTATTTTTAAGTGGTTCACATATGCCTTTTCTTCTATATTTAGGTACAATCATATTAAATATCTTCCTTTTTCTAGTCTCCTCTTGGTTATAAACTGAATAAATCCCATCTTGTGGGTATGTAAGAAGATAGGTCAAAGAAAGGATTTCATTTTTCTCAAGGAAAGGAAGACCTTCATGAGTCCCACAAGCAACATCCAAGGTGGAGAATCTCTACCATGGTCTGAGAGGAGAATCAGCCATTTTGGTTGGGTGCCAGAAGAGGATGTACAGATATTTTCAGGTTTTTTGTTTTGTTTTTTTTCCCTAAGAGGAAAAAGCTCACACAAGAGTAAGTTCTTTTAAAGGTGGCTCTGAGTTTAAAATGGACCCTGCTCCTATACTCTGTAGAAAGGGGGATCAACGGGAACTTTGTTCTTAGTCTTTGAAGGTAGAATTTGTTGGAGGAAGGAAAAACAAAGAAAAGAAAAGAATCAGAGTGAAGAAGAAAAAACCCGGAAGTTTGTATAGAATTAATGCCAGAAATGGTCATACGTTATGGGTTAATTTAGTTTTTGAAGGCAGCCTTAAAACTAATGATTCATTCTCAAAATGTGGACATAGACAAAGATCTTACTTACACAATGTTGCTGGAAATTCAACCCATTTATACACTTAATATTTATTGAAAGTCTCATATAGGTCATAGCTTATGTTTATTTTATCTAAGATATGCAAAATCTGGGTACAAAATAGACAGTAAATTCTAAAAAGCAAAAGTTAGAAATTTGTATTTTCTCTATTCCAAAGTTATAATAGTCAATTTTCTTTTCTTTGTTTTCTTTTTTTTTTTTAAACTCTGTCCACATAAATAGTAGGAGCATAAATACAAACAGAAGGTTCTTGAACCATGGTTTACCTTTTGTACCTCTTGAACAAAAAAGCTCTATACAGGGTACAGCAAACAAAGTTGCTGCATTAGGTAGGGATAGTTATAAAAATACCAAGGAACTCCCTTCTGCTAAGGTACAGAGACTCAAAGAATAACATCCACCTCCTCTTCTATCTATCATCTCTGTGAAAAACCATTCCCCACACAAAAGGAAGAATTACATGGGCAAAGGAGGGACATGGAGGGACAAAGAATGTTTTCTAATGTGTTTGACATCCTATTGCATTTAAAATAACTACGAAATGCTAGTTGTCCTTCCTGTTATAACAGACAGAAGGAAACTGACACCTTGTCTTTAACGTTTCCATGAAAGGGACTCAAAATGTGTTTATTATCATATTTATGGGAAAAGAGAAAAAGAACTCAAAAGAAATGAACTTCTCACATCTCTTCCCTTAAATAAAGGAAATAACTTTTAAAAAGTGCTGTTCAAAACCTTCTACAACAATACATATGCCATTTGCAACTTTTGAGCATGAAAATGTGCAACCAAGGAAATGAGCTTTAAATTATATTTTTATAATATATAATATTATAGAGAAAGAGAGAGAATCCTCAAGCAGATTCCCTGCTGAGTGCAGAGCCCAAGGTGGGGCATGAACCCAGGACCCTGAGATAATGACCTGATTGGAAACCAAGAGTCAGACACTTAACTGACTGAGCCATCCAGGCGCCCCTTAATTATATTTAATTCTAATCAATTCTATCAAATTTCAAAAGCTACATATGCCTGATAATTACTGTACTGGACAGTGCATCTCTAAAGACGATGACTTTATAGGTTATTTTAGGAGAAGTTAAAAGTACAAATAATTCCCTTATAATTTACCAGTCTGATTTGATTACAGTTTACCTGCCTCCTAACTTCTCCAGGTATCTGCTGTTAGAATAATCAAGTTGGAAATTCTTTTCTAGGGTGACTGGGTGGCTCAGTCAGTTAAGCGTCTGCCTTCAGCTCAGGTCATGATCTTGGAGTCCTGGGATTGAGCTCCATGTCCGGCTCTCTGTTCAGCGGGAAGCCTGCTTCTCGCTTTCGCTTTCCTTCTGCCTGCTACTCCCCCTGCTTGTGCTCTCTCTCTCTGATAAATAACTAAATAAAAAAATCTTAAAAAAAGAAAATTCCAGGGCGCCTGGGTGGCTCAGTTGGTTGGGCGACTGCCTTCGGCTCAGGTCATGATCCTGGAGACCTGGGATCGAGTCCCACATCGGGCTTCCTGCTCAGCGGGAAGCCTGCTTCTCCCTCTCTTACTCCCCCTGCTTGTGGTCCCTTTCTCGCTGTGTTTCTGTCAAATAAATAAATAAAACCTTAAAAAAAAAAAAAAGAAAATTCCTTTCTAGTTCCTACTTGTCCATTAGTGTACTGTATTATCGATTTTATGGGGGCATTTCTGCCAGCAGACCCCTTCTGGGAAATTTGCCTCTACTCACAGTCCTACACAATAAGAATCTAATTACTGACTACTATAGGATGTTCCCCAGCTCTCCCAGGAGGGCTACTGACCCCAGCTCCATCCATTCATAAGCTGGCCAATTAGTAACTTAAAATCACTGAGAAAAGTTAAACTGGGCTCATCAGAGACATGGAATCGCCATCAGAACTCTGGGAGATTCTGCTAGTTAGCATGCAAATGGGACCAAAGTAATGCAGTATGATTTGTTGTGCTATAGAAGGCACCATGTAGATTGGAATTACGAGTGAAGAAAAGCTCCAAGGAAGCAGAAATGGAACGAGAATGGCACAGTCATACTGAAGGAAGGACAGGACAGCCTCAGCTCCTGACAGGCAAGATCAGCTCCAAAATCTGTTTTACATGTTCCTGAGACCCACAATTCTGAGAACTACTCACCCTTTTTTCCCCCTGAGCTATGCTGAACCTGAGAGAGTCTCTGTTCAGTAGGATACGCACAGAGTGAACCCACCCCACCACCGAAACAAAGGCAAGAACTGGAGACTCCATGGCTCCCATAGCTGATGAACCTGTATCAATCCTAGAGGAAGAAGACAAATGCCTCACAGAGTGGTATGCCTTACATGTCTCTCTGGGGGTCTTCCCTCACTGGTATTGCCGCTGAGTAATCTCTGCCGGCGGAATCTTAATTTGTATTAATGTTGGAAAGACTCTTCCTAATTGCTGTTAAGTGTTTTCACTTTTTTAGGTTTTCATGGGACTTCATTCTTTTTTTTTTAAGATTTATTTATTTGACAGAGAGAGAGAGAGATCACAAATTGGCAGAGAGGCAGGCAGAGAGAGAGGGAGAAACAGGTTCCCCACTGAGCAGAGAGCCCGATGTGGGACTCGATCCCAGGACCCTGAGATCATGACCTGAGCCGAAGGCAGAGGCTTAACCCTCTGAGCCACCCAGGCGCCCCGGGACTTCATTCTTAAAAAATTTTTTTTTTCAAATATTTATTTGACAGAGAGAAACACAACTAGAGAGGGAACACAAGCAGGGGGAATGAGGGAGGGAGAAGAGGTTTCCCGCCGACCTGGGAGCCTGATGCAGGGCTCCATCCCGGGACTCCAGGATCATAACCTAGCTGAAGGCAGACGCTTAACAGCTGAACCACCCAGGCATCCCATGGGACTTAATTCTTATAAAGTATCTCTTAGACTGTACTGTCTGCAGACAGATACTCCATTCATTTTAAGAGATGCAAAACACTTAGAGCCTGTGTAACTGCTAAGTGACTAGAAACAATATTAATTACACAGACTAGGAAAATCACAGAGGATCTACATTTTCAAAAAACCTATCTGCCACTGGAATCTTAATTGAATCTGTTACTTGAATATGAGGAAGGTCATGTGGAAGAGGCCAGGACACCCTGTATGGCAAAACTCGGCATGATTCTTGTCCTCGTAAGCTGAGTTCCTAGAAGCAGAGCCTGAAGCAGGGATTTGGACGCTTGTGATTTACTTACTGAGGGACTGATCTCAGGGAAGCAGGGAGCTGAACAAGGATGTATCTTAGTTGGCAGTCTGGCCTCAGGCTAATCCCAGGGGGAGCTCTGGAACACTAGCTGTCTCACAGGGAAGAGGATCAACATTTTGTACTGTTGTGTCAGTAGTCACTGCTTTGAGTGTAGCCTCATGGGTGGAGAAGCTCCCGCTGGCCAAAGGCAATTCTGCACAAAGGGAACCAGCTGTGAGCTGTGGCAGCCAGCACTCACCACAGATCAGGGATGGTACACAGGCCCAGTCAGAGGACATGGGGATTCAGGTAGGACACATAACCACAACTACCACACATGTCTCCTTAAACAGGAACTCTAGTCCTCAGGAGGAAATGGTACATCTAAAAAATGTAAATATTGAACTGCAAAGGAGTTTCCTCAGACTGAGAATGATTGAGGATATGGAGATCCCAGAAGCTTTTTAAGTAGGCAGAACTGAACACAAGTGACAAAAAATGAAATACAGAAGGGTGAGGTCCATAACAATCCAGCCGAACAGAGCTGGAGAGTATGATGCGAAGCAAAATAAGTCAGCCAGAGAAAGACAACTACCATATGATTTCATTCATATGTGGAATTTAAGAAACAAAACAAATGAACCAGAGAGAGAGAGAGAGAAAGAGAGAGAGAGAAACCAAACAGACTCTTAGAGAACTGATGGTTATTGAAGGAAAGGTGGCAGGGGAGATGGGTTAAACAGGTGATGGGGATTAAGAAAGGCCCTAGTAATGAGCACCAGGTGTTGTATTTAAGTGACAAATCACTAAATTCTACTCCTGAAACTAATATTACACTGTATGTTAACTGGAATTTAAATAAAAACTTGGAAAAACAACACAATGATGACAAAAAAACAGTCCAGGAACACCCACAGAAGCAGAAAGATACCTTTCTCTAATTCAAGAAAAAGAAAATGAGGGGTTATCCCATTTGGTAGTGATGAGGATTCAATTTGGGACTGAAAGAGCAAATAGGACCAATGATGCTTAGCACACAGTGGGTTTTTATTTTTATTTTTTTTAAAAGATTTTATTTACTTGACAGAGAGAAATACAGCTAGAACGGGAACATAAGCAGGGGGAATGGGAGAGGAAGAAGCAGGCTTCCTGAGGAGCAGGGAGCTCGATGTGGGGTTTGATCCCATGTCCCTGGGGTCATGACCTAAGTCAAAAGCAGGCACATAACGACTGAGCCACCCAGGCACCCCAGACAAGTGGGTTTTTAAAAGTAGGTACTTTTAAATATTTGCTCAACATTTGGTCATAATGAATAACTGAATGGCTAAAACTTTAAACAAGTTAATATTCATAATTATCAATAATCATTTCTTTCCCACTCTGTCTACATCATTCAGTTCACATTTTTTAATTAAAATGTACGAGAGAGGGGCACCTGGGTTAAGCACCTGCCTTTGGCTCAGGTTGTGATCTCGATTTCCCAGGATCAAGCCCCACATCAGGCTCCCTGCTCCACGGGAAGCCTGCTTCTCCCTCTCCCACTCCCCCTGCTTGTGTTCCCTCTCTAGCTGTGTTTCTCTCTGTCAAATAAATAAATAAAATCTTTAAAAATAATAAAACAAGTGGCGCCTGGGTGGCTCAGTTGGTTAAGTGGCTGCTTTCGGCTCAGGTCATGATCCTGGAGATCTGGGATCAAGTCCCACATCGGTATTCCTACTCGGCGGGAAGCCTGCTTCTCCCTCTCTCAGTTCCTCTGCTGTGTGCCCTCTCTAGCTGTGTTTCTCTCTGTCAAATAAATAAATAAAATCTTTAAAAAATAATAAAATAAAATAAATAAAATGTACCAGAGAAAGGGATGTTTTTAAAGAAGAAAGGGGAGTTAAACAGTCATCTGAAATGTTTATGGATAATCAAATTAGTCAACTAAAACATGTGTCTTGCTACTTATTTTGCCAGTCACAAGGATATTTGGTGGCAACTTGTCATGGAAAATATTTATTTTCCAATTCTATAACACTTCTTGCAACATAGCTATAATTGTAAATCAGTAAGGTACGACAATGAAACTTCTTTATGCAATATATGAATTATTGACTTTGGATCAATACACATTTCTTGTGAATATATATAAAATACCACACACAGTAATTTTTTAAATTTTATAACTTTTTTTGAAAGGCCTAATCAACTATGATTACTGTCCTCCTCCCCCAAATAAGAGTATCCAATAGGATCCTAATTCCTCGTTACTGATGTCATTTTTTTAACAAACATGAAAACAAAACAGGTGGTTTCCATTTTAGCTTTGTGGAAAAAATGGTTGGGAAAGAGAGATAGAGCGAGAAAAAAAATTGTTGTGAATTCTTACATTTCGGTTCAGTACAAAAATTCTTCCAAAAGCAACAAATAAAAGCCTTTAGGAGAATATGGAAAGGGTAGGTCAGTATATGCATAGACATATAAATATGTACATATATATGTAACAGTCTTTTATTTGATATAAAATCATCCTGATCAGTGATGAATTTCCCAGAGAATAAAAGAAATTGTGTCAATCAACTCATAATTTTGTTCACAGTTTGGCATATTGGATGATGTTCAAAATGTTTATATGTTTTTATGTTTTACATACTACAGACTTATTTACTTTCAGGTGGTGAATTTCAGGTATGACATGTAACACTCAGATTCTGACAATAAAGAAAAAGAATGGATCCAAATGGCTCTTGGCCAGTGTTTCAGGGACTCTAATACTTTACCACTGAAGAATATCTAATGTCAGAGGAAAACAAATATATCTTCCTAAAACAACTGAGCCACATCCTTAGGGAGACACCAAAAGGGTAATTTTTCCCCCCACAGGAGGGAAATAGGGGCACTTTCTCTTTCATTTTACAAAGTGAGAATGTTGTCTTGCACTGGGTACCATATTCCTTTAATATGAAGCTTTTTTAAAATTTATTTTTTATTATTTTTTCAATGTTCCAAGGTTCATTGTTTATGCCCCATACCCAGTGTTCCATGTAATACGTGCCCTCAGTACCCACCACCAGGCTCTCCCACCTCCCCACCCTCTCCCTCCAAGACCCTCAGTTTGTTTCTGAGTCCAAAGTCTCTCATGCTTCGTTTCCCTCCCCCAATTACCCTACTTCCCATTTCCTTTCCTTCTTCTACTGTCCTCTATATTACCCCTTATGCACCACAAGTAAGTGAAACCATGTGATACTTTACTTTTTCTATTTGGCTTATTTCACTCAGCATAATCCCTTTCAGTTGGGTCCATGTTGCTACAAAAGTTGGATATTCATCCCTTCTGATGGAGGTGTAGTATTCCATTGAATATATGTACCACATCTTCTTTATCCATTCATCTGTTGAAGGGCACCTTGCCTCTTTCCACAGTTTGGCAATTGTGGCCATTGTTGCAATGAACATTGGGGTACGTATGGCCCTTCTTTTCACTACATCTGTATCTTTGCAATAAACACCCACTAGTGCAATTGCAGGATCATAGGGTAGCTCTATTTTTAATTTTTAAAGGAATCTCCACACTGTTTTCCAAAGCAGCTGCACCAACTTGCATTCCCAACCAACAGTGTAAGAGGGTTCCCCTTTCTCCACAGCCTGTCCAAAACTTGTTGTTTCCTGTCTTGTTAATTTTGGCCATTCTGACTGGTGTAAGGTGGTATCTCAGTGTGGTTTTAATTTGAATTTCCCTGATAGCTAGTGATGATGAACATTTTTTCATGTGTCTGTTAGCCATTTGTATATCTTCTACAGAGAAGTGCCTCTTCATGTCTTCTTCCCATTTTTTTGATGTGATCATCTTCTTTTTGGATGTTGTTTGAGTAGTTCTTTATAGACCTTGGATATCAGCCCTTTGTCTGTAGTGTCATTTGCAAATATCCTCTCCCATCCCGTGGGTTGCCTTTTTGTTTTGCTGTTTTCTTTGCTGTACAGAAGCGAGGAACTACAGAGCACTCATGAAAGAAATTGAAGAAGATATAAAAAGATGGAAGAGCATTCCAAGCTTATGGATCGGAAGAATAAACATTGTTAAAATGTCTATACTGCCCAGAGAAATCTAATCTATACTTTCAATGTCATTCCGATCAAAATTCCACCAACATTTTTCAAAGCATTGGAACAAACAATCCTAAAATTTATATGGAACCAAAAAAGACCCCGAATCACTAAGGAATTGTTGAAGAAGAAAAACAAAGCTGGGGGCATCTCGTTACCTGACTTCAGGCTTTATTACAAAGCTGTGATTACCAGGACAGCATGGTACTGGCACAAAAACAGACAAGTAGACCAATGGAACAGAGAAGAGAGTCCAGATATGGACCCACAAATCTATGGTCAAATCACCTTTGAGAAAGCAGGAAAAAGTACCCAGTGGAAAAAAGACAGTCTCTTCAATAAATGGTGCTGGAAAAATTGGAATGAAACTAGACCATTCTCTTACACCACACACAAAGACAAATTTGAAATGGATGAAAGACCTCAACGTGAGGTAGGAATCCATCAAAATCCTGGAAGAGAACATAGGCAGTAACCTCTTTGACACTGGCCACAGCAACTTCTTTCAAGACAGGTCTCCAAAGGCAAAGGAGACAAAAGCAAAAATAAACTTTTGGGACTTCATCAAAATAAGAAGCTTGGTTTTTCCTCCACACTTGAACTCTCTTCTCTGACAAATCTCACCGACTTTGGCATGCTAATGAGATGCATCACATTTATGCACTGGCTTCTGTACCCCAGCCCTAGCCCAGCATCCCTACTTGCTGGAAGGAACAGTGGAATGCTGGGGCTGAGTAGACCCTCAGTGCCATTTGCTGTTTCTTCCTAGTTCCAGTTTGAATGATTGGGAGCTTGGGCCTGCACCCGGGCTGTAGCAGGCAGCCCTGCACACGAGTGGGTCAGGAGGGACCTGTATGACCACACTTACATTTCTAAAACAATGTTGACCACCACAGCCCCACCCTTACAAACATTGGCTCCCATTTACTTGTAGATGGAAAGGTCTAAACCCTTTTGAAAACCATCCAATTTCTCACCCAGATGTTCTTAAACTAACCCCAAAGGGCTGTAGTTTGCAAGGGAAAAGTTATAATTTTATTATTATAACCATTAATAGAAACGGATTATTTCCTTAAATTATTCATGGCGCCACAGACCACCGTAGTAGGAATGGTACCTTTTGATACAAGAGTTTTTTGAATGTTTTGATAAGTGTAAGCTCAATATGATTGAAATTACTCTGAGAAGAGCCCGAAGACCTCACCAGATTGACACCCCATGACAGAAACAAAAGTTAAAACCTTATTCCAGTCCAGTTGCAATGGATTCTCTCTGCCTCCTTCATTGTTCTGCTATAGCAAGATGCTTGTTCTTCCCCACACATGTCCTGTCTTTTCATGACCTCATGTCCTGATGTCCTAGCTCCTTGCTTGAAATCTTCATCCCTGCTGGAACATGTGCCCTTGAACAATGGTTTGGGAAGAACAAGCTTGATGACACCTTCTCTTAAGTTACCAGGCAGAGTCTGAATCTCTCTCTCTTGGGCTTTCCTTATCTTCAGTCTTCAACATTGTCTGAGTCTGTGTGTCTGTCTCTACCATTTATACCTATTCTCTAGAATTGGACTCAGACACTTGCCTAAGTGTCTACTTCTGAGAACTCAAAGACACCAAAGGAACAAAGGAAGGGCTATTTTCCTGGAGATGCCAGATCAAGAAATCATTCTAAATAGGGCACAACAGTAGCTTGACACAGGGATATGGCAGAACCCACTCGCTCTCTGTGACAGTTTGTCAGTATAGGACAGTGCCTTCATTTCCCAACTTCACTGTTCCTTTTATTTATTTTTTTATTATTTTTTTGGTTACTGTTTCTTTTAAAATCAAATTACTGATTGATTGCAAATAACAATGTAACAAAGCATCTTCTCATAAGCAAGCCTGGCTCCAAGCCAAATTGTGAGAGACAAAAACCCATCTCTGGAACTTTGACATCCCTGTCATCAGCCTTGCCCCATTTTCCACAAAGGTTCCAAGCATGTCTCCCAAGCCCCGGGACTCTTCCCCGCAGCATATAACCCAGGCCTCTTCTTCTAAGACTTCGGAATTCTTTCTACTCTCTACTCTGTGTGGTTTGTTCAGGCATCCCTGCCTGGAGAGCACAGAGGAAGGGTTTCAAATTAAGCTTCACTCATCAACGTCACTTGTGGAATACGACATATGCACCAGGACCTAGGAGGCAGGTGCAGAGTCCCTGCCATCAAAGAGTTCCCACAAGAGATGGCCAATTGTAATTCAGTTGGTCACAACTATATTAGGAAGCACAGAGGAGCACTGACCTAGTTTGTGTTCTCAGAAGCAGACCCTTAGACAAGAGTCTGAGTCCAAATTTTTTATTTGGGAGGTAATCTCAGAAGGCACAGAGAGCGTGTGTGAGGGAATGAGACAAGAAGAAAAAAAGCCAGTAGAGGGTATGTTTTCAAGCAAATTATCATGCCAGGAGTAACTGGGGTTCCATCCTGTTGAGGATCCATGGAGGTATGGAGAGTGTACCCCAGATTTGTCCTAGTTGATAGGTAAAGAAGTCATGCATTTATTTTTGAATACTAGTTTTCACTTATTTTTGAGAAAGAGAGCAGGTGCACATGTGCTTGAGTAGGGAGAGGGGAGAGCAGAGACAGAGAGGGAGAGGAAGAATCTCAAGCAGACTCCATGCCCAGTGCAGAGCCTGATAGGAGGCTCTATCTCATGACTCTGAGACCATGACCTGAGCTGAAATCAAGAGTTGGGTGCCTCACCGACTGAGCCACCCAGGTGCTCCAGGACGTCATATATTTAGGCAGCATCCCCACTGCCTATCAGTTGGGACTGTAACTGGCACATTGACTCCCTGGCATTTCCAGCCTGTGCTTTATGTTCTTTTCTGGGGGTGTCAGCTGTTTTCATCTCCACACTTCATCTGGGTATTTGCTATTGACCTATGTTCTATTTCATCAGTTCTACTTTATATTTTATCTGTTACATTAAATGTAAACCCATTTGTCCAGTTGTTAATTTTAGTCATTCTTTCAGTCAGTTGCACAATCTCCAGTTGAGTCTTCCAACAGATCAACAGGTTTCAGTTTCTGGAAGATGTCTCCACCAGATTATCTTTGTTCTTTTTTTTTTTTTTTTTAAGATTTTATTTATTTGACAGAGAGAAACACGGCCAGAGAGGGAACACAAGCAGGGGGAGTGAGAGAGGGAGAAGCAGGCTTCCTGCCGAGCAGGGAGTCCGATGTGGGACTTGATCCCGGATCTCCGGGATCATGACCTGAGCCAAAGGCAGTTGCTTAACCAACCAAGCCACTGAGGCGCCCCTATCTCTGTTCTTGAACACATTTTATCACCATGGTGTTAAAGTCCACACAAAACAGCACCAATAACTGGGTGTTATTGGTCTGCTCTGTTTCTTGTAATTTTTTAGTCATTTGATCCCATTCTTAGCAATCCTGGTAAATTTTCATTAAATGCTTGACAATGGATAAGAACATGGTAATAATGTGAAGCTCTGGCGGACATTTCCTCCTTACACTGAAGTACTCCTTTTTTCTTATGGCGGGCAGTTACAATAGGGGAGAAAATGTCAATTCTGTCTGGCACCAAGCATGTTCTACGCTGCTTTGAGAGTGCTTGATGGCTAGTCTGTAACTAGTGTGCCTCGTTCTGGGACTCTTTCTCCAGCTTTATCTCCAGAACCCTTATTTTATCAGTCAGATCCCCAATAAACAGAGACTGCTGAAAGCTCCTAGCTTTGTAAGCTCCTAGATATGCTTTCTGTTGGATTTCATCATGTTTCAGCCCTGAGCCACTTATTTTAAATGCTCCGAGGGAGAACTGTGGAGAGGAGAAATCCAAGCACATTTTATAATTATATTACTTGAGCTTTATTCATATCCTATGATGGCACAAGCATTACCCATACATTCCAGATGAAAAGTGTTTTTTATTTTATGTAAGAGAGAGAGAGAGAGAGAGAGACAGAGAGACAGAGAGACACAGAGACAGAGAAACAGAGAGAGAGAAAGAGTGTGCACACACAAGCAGGGGGAGCAGCAGAGCGAGAGGGAGAGGCAGGCTCCTGGCTGAGCAGGGAGCCCAATGTGAGGCTCAATCCTAAAACCCTGGGATCATGACTTGAGCCCAAGGCAGATACGTAACTATCTGAGCCACCCAGGTTCCCCCACCCACCGCTCCCCTGTAACTCATAGCTTTCTTAAAGACAATCCTCCTAGAACCTTTCATCTCTCCTCAACTGTGGAGAGAGTGCACAGTAACCCTGATTCTCTGCTGTCATATTGTTTCTCTTCACCATGGTCTTTGGATCCTCTTTCTTCTCCTTCCTGGGGGATGAAAAGGGTGAATGAAACAAAGAAAAATAAAGTAACAGGACACAGTCACACAGTTGGTAAGTCAGCAGAGCGTAGAGTCCACCCAGTCTTGGTTACCAATGCTCAGAAATGTCAGACCGAAAAATTAACAAAATTTCCAGGAGCAAAGAAAGCTGATGGCATTCAGGGTTTTTTGTTTTTGTTTTTTAATAATTTATTTATTTGACAGAGAGAAACACAGCCAGGGAGGGAACACAAGCAGGGGGAGTGAGAGAGGGAGAAGCAGGCTTCCTGCCAAGCAGGGAGCCCGATGTGGGACTCGATCCCCGGTCTCCAGGATCATGACCTGAGCCGAAGGCAGTCGCTCAACCAACTGAGCCACCCAGGTGCCCCTGGCATTCAGTTTTAATAAGCAATATGCATACAGTCTTTTACCTGACATACTAATGACACTTAGTAAATGATATAAAACAAGTAATATAGCACAGCATATGACTATCTCATGGCTTTTCATCTGTTTATAGAGTTTTATTACATGGATTTCTCTTAATGTTACACGAGCAAATCAGAAGCAGGATGGCTGGACAGATCAGTAAAATTCCTAGTCACTGACAGATTATGATTGGAGTTTCCCTTATCATAAACATTTTTACCACTGACTTTGTCCTGTGGCTAGAATTCCACTATTAGAATACACCTTTAAACATTTTTTTCATCTCTAAAAAGGGTAGAGTACAAACTCATCCACTTAAAACAACTAACAAAGCTTTGACAATTTATGAAATTATGTACACAGGTGCCAGAAAGCTATGAAGGCAGCCAGAACTTGAGAGACGAGGCTGTTGGAGAGAAGGGAAGTGTATGAGGTGACACTCTGAGTTCCATTTTCTCTCAAGGCAGGCAGAAAAATGACAGAACCAAAGCCTCAGAAGCCATGCACAAAGCAGTGGCCAAGAGGCTGAGAGGCTAAACTGAGGGTACTGGGAAATGAAAACGTCAATATTAGGGCAATAAAAACTTGAGGACTCAAGATCTTGAATACATGGGAAACGATGAGGTGAGACCCACAGTCTGTGCCACCTTGAGCTTTTGAGATTAGGTTCTTCTTCTCCTTTTTAAGATTTTATTTATTTATTTGACAGAGAGAAGCACAGCTAGAGAGGGAACACAAGCAGGGGGAGTGAGAGAGAGAGAGAAGCAGTCTTCCCTCTGAGCAGGGAGCCCGATGCGGGCTTGATCCCGGGTCTCTGGGATCATGACCTGAGCCGTAGGCAGCCGCTTAACAACTGAGCCACCCAGGTGCCCCTTGAGGTTATGCTCTTACCCAGATTGAAGAAGGGAAGTCTGTTACTACAGACTGCCTTAGCAGGAGGCAAAGAGGTGGTTACCATCTTGAGAACAGCTCCTCACCCACTGGGATGGTAACATTCTGTACATGGAAGGATCCATGGATCAAATATTATAATTGTGTTCAAGCTCTAGAAAGGAGCCTTATGGATTCTGTGCAAGCAGCTGTAGGGTTAGCATTTACTCTAACCCTCTCCAGACATTAGGGTACCAGATTTAAAACTTCATGCTCAACGAAACTGCAGTGTCAGAACACTTGGGTAATAAGAGGCTGGCTGATACTCTTCTCTTGAGAGAGGGATGTGATCCCATATTGTTCATTAGAAACCTCCAGAGATTTCATAAGCCTACAGAGGCATTCTGCTCAAACATTCACATATTCTCTCTCTCTCTCTCCCAAACTTCTGTTGAACCAAAAATACCTCACTCCTGCCTCTGGTTCTGTTCTCAGAAGGAATGGAAAAATTCATGTCTCACACTCTGAGTAACTGTAGTTTTACAGAGAGTGAGACCTCAATTAGCCATGCTCTTGAGAAGTTCCTATAAACTAAGTCATCCATGCTGAAGATAATTTTTATTTCTCAGAAATCTCAGAAAGCAAAGCTGCCTGTGTTGGTAGCTGTAATACAATTTCTAGAAATGCGGGACCAATGAGGGTAAATGGGATTTTTCAAGGGGGGAAGGTCCCTATCTTTACCTCCCTTTTTTGATACATCTGCCTTGGTCCGAGATACGAAGTTGTGATGGAAACATTTCCTTCTCCTGGGCACGTGGTTAGATTACACATCCCAGCCATCCTTGAAGTTATGGGCAGTCACACGATTAAGTTCAGCCCAGAACAATCTGATGACGACACTCCCAGGCATGACCCATAAAATTCCCCAGAGGGATTCTCAGCTCTTTTTCTTCATACACTAGCTGAACAGAGAAATGAATGGCATCTCAAGACAGAAACAGCCTGAGTCCCTACCGGAGCATGTGGAAGGCTGCCAAGGGGAACTTTGAAGTCCAATATGAAGTGATTGGGAAATACGCTTTTTTATTGTGCTAAGCCATTGGGAATTAGGACACTTTGTTACCAAAGTTAGCCAGTGACCACTCTAAAGAAGGCAGAGTCAGGACCCAGAGTTTGTTAAGAGCACAGGTACTGGGGCGCCTGGGAGGCTCAGTCGTTAAGTGTCTGCCTTCTGCTCAGGTCATGATCCTGGGCTCCTGGGATCCAGCCCTATGTTTGACTCCCCACTGAGCAGGAAGCCTGCTTCTCCCTCTCCCACTTCCCCTGCTGTGTTCCCTCTCTCGCTGTTTCTCTGTCAAATAAATAAAGAAGATCTTTAAAAAATATATAAAACAAAACAAAACAAACAACAAAAAAAAAAACAAAGCACAGGTACTCTCTGGAAACAGCCAAGGTCCAGATCCTGCGTTGGCCACTTGCACTAGTCACGTGACTCTGGGAAACTCCCTAAGGATTCTGTTTATTACAGTGACTTACCTAAAATCAGACTATACCAGAAGGTGTTAAAGATATAAAAGTCATCAAGATACAGGAAGTCTGTGAGAGCAGGCAATGTCCGAGGTTTGAAAACGTGCAGAAAGGAAGCTACTGATAATGCGCTTGTTTTCCTTTTCATACATAATTTGGGCATATTGGTTTGTTGTGGTGGCATGTTGACCCTCTTTTCCCTCCTCCCAGCGATGTTCTTACCACCTCCTGAATGGCCTCTGTGGCTTTCTATAAATAAAACTCTGTTCTGTACACCCATCAAAAAACTAATGACCAAACTAATTAAACCAATTCATGCAAAGTGTTTCTTTAATCAGGCATTTGTATTTTTAAGCCTCTTAGTTTGAAGTATAGAGCTCCCCCCGTCCCAATAAATAGGTGGAAGATTTTAAGATGAGTAACTGGCTGGAAGGTGGATGTGAGGCAGTGGGGGGGCGTCTCGGTATGGGCAGAGCTTGCTCCCCTGAAGATGCCCCTCACTCTTGGAAGGGCTGCAGATCTACTTTGACTCTCTTCCTTCTTTTAAGACCCTTTACTAGCTTCAACCTCTCAGGATCTTCAGTCCCACATTTAACCTCTCCTTGAGCATGGCTCTACTCTTTTATTTTTTTTAAGATTTTATTTATTTATTTGACAGAGAGAAACATAGCAAGAGAGGGAACACAAGCAGGGGGAGTGAGAGAGGGAGAAACAGGCTTCCCGTTGAGCAGGGAGCCTGATGAGGGGCTCAATCACAGGACTCCACTCCGGGATCATGACCTGAGCCTAAGGCAGTCACTTAACCAACTGAGCCACCCAGGCACCACTTAATATATCTACTCTTAATCTAACTCTGTCCTTAACTTCCGTAACACTGGCCCCATGCTACTGACATTTTTTGTTTTGTTTTGTTTTCTCTTTTTAGGAAACTGAATACCCTTAAGGAATTTTCTAGTTTGGTAAACTTTATGCTGCCTGAATTCTCAAGGACTCATCCGACAATGGTATGGGCTCAATTGTGACGGCCTCTGTTCTTATGTTTAAGTTCAAACCCCCCCTTCCTCAGAGCTCGAACCTTCTTTGAATAAAGTTTTCACAGATATACTTAATTAAAATGGGGTCACACTGGCATGAGCCAAATCGAATACAACTGGCATTTTTCTCAAAAGGGAACACACAGACACACACACGGAAACACCATGAAATGAGGGAAGAGACCCACAGCCCATAGGTCGTCAACAAACCACCAAAAACAAGGCAAAAGGCATGGGCAGCTTTTTCCTCAAAGCTCACAGAAGGGAGTCAACCCTGCCCACACCTGAACTTGGATGCTTCTAGCTTCCAGAACGAAGAGCCAATAAACTTCTGTGTTTAAGCCAGCTCATCTGTGCTACATGTTTATAGCAGCCCTAGCAAACTGATTCCAGGGAGATGGCATCTCCCTAATTGGGCACTCGGACAGATCTCAAGAGATAACAAGGAGGGCGCTCACAGCACAGCGTCCAGCCCATGGCACGTACTCGGGAAATGTCAGCTGTTGATGCTACTTCTGCTGCCACTTATTTTCTGGTCCTTTCATCTGTCAATTGCATCATCTATGTTCTGAAGTGCAGCCCCATTCTGCCAGCATTATTTCCATCCCTGCCCTCGAAGTCTCTGATCAAAAAATCTATTAAGTTGGAACCCATCTTCTTAATTAGCAAAGCGTTGCTACATGCAATGAACAATATTAACTGATTCTTCAGACTTCTTTTCTTTGAGCTAAATGAGCCTTTATTTTTTTTTTCTTAATAGGTCTTAATGCTTTAACTTTTTAATCATCTCTACAGTGGCTAAAAAATGTTCTCCAAGGGGCGCCTGGGTGGCTCAGTTGGTTGAGCGACTGCCTTCGGCTCAGGTCATGATCCTGGAGACATGGGATCGAGCTCCACATTGGGCTCCCTGCTCAGCAGGAAGCCTGCTTCTCCCTCTCTCACTCCCCCTGCTTGTGTTCCCTTTCTCGCTGTGTTTCTCTCTGTCAAATAAATAAATAAAATCTTAAAAAAAAAAAGAGAGAGAGAAACTTCTCTTTATAAAAAAAAAAAAAATGTTCTCCAAGTTCTTCAGTAAAAGAATCTATAATCTGACGTGGTATCAGCAGGGCCCCAAACACTTATGTGGTAAGGGGGAATACCGTATGGGCAATTTATCTTTAGGTCCTCTACCAAATCCAATTATTTGCCTTCCTCTGTGCCCTCTGAGGCTGACCCGTGCAGACTGCGTGGTCCCGCTTCCCCTGGTGACTGATGTCCAGATGGGTTGGACCGCTGGGGCAGCACTGGTGGATGACATGAGGGCGGCAGGAAATGCAGGTTGGGTGTTTCTTTCCTTGTCCCCTCCTCCTCTGGCTCTCTGTTCTGGAGGTAGCTGCAGTCTTCCTGGGAAAACACTCCTATTCCCTGTCTCTTTAGGCCCAAGGACAGAAAAGGCTTCCTGTTGTTGTTCAGTCCCTGGGGGCCTTACGGTCTTTGTTTGCTTCTTCAAACCTGTCTCCATGTCTACAGGCAGCTCAGGCATTGAAGTCCCCTCCTTTGAACCACCTGGAGTGGAGATTCTTTCTTACCTGCATCCTGACTGATGCATTTATGAAGTGAGACCTTGAGGCAGAGATGCTGAAGCCAGGATTGAGTGCAAGTTAATTGGGGAAATACAAGGGACAAGGGGACAACTTTTAGGGAAGTAAGGAAGTTATATGGAAAGACAAGACAATTAAGGCTGGACAGCTTCACTCAGAATGGAAAAGAGCCTTCAGCCCTAAAGCTACACAAACTGGCAGCTGGGAGCCAATGGGAAGGCTCGGAGTACCGGGTGGTGCTCAGGGACTGGCCACTGCATACAGCAAGTCTGCGCACTGCCAACATTCTCATTTTAGAGAAACTTCAGTCATGGCATCCCACTTGGATGTTCTCAAATTACACATGATCATTTTCCATCTCACTTGTAAACTCCCTCTGCTCCCCAACCACGGTTCTCTGTGTTTTTCTGAAGTGGGTTTTATTCTGATACTAGCGAATTTGCCATGGCATAGAGAGCTCTGATTTCCTTCAACACACACTAAAAGTATTATTTTACAAGATTCTCACTGTCAAAGGGCTACTCTGGATATTGATTGGGTCAGGGCTCCCCCATCTTTTGTGTTTTTCCAAAGCATGGGGCTAGCCGTATAAATACAGGGTGATTAATTTCATATGCCACCAACTCTGGCTCTAGATACGGCCACATGCATTTCTGAGTCACTAAGGTGAGTTCACATATCCATTTATCATTCCTGCCGTGTCAACTATGTGTCCAGTGCATCTGTCTATCTATCTATCTATCTATCTATCTATCTATCTATCTATCTATCTATCTATCGAGTTTACTGAAGCACATTATAGGGCCTTTGTCCTCACGAGGTCCAGACAAATAAACAGATAACTGGAGTCGAGTGGTGACAAGTACTTGCAAGAAGAAAAAACAAGGTGTGTGTTTGAGAAAGAGGGGGATTATCTGTTCTGGAATTGAGGGTTGCATCAAAGAAATCTCTGGGCTGAGATGAGGGATAAGGGGACTGAGCATGCTGGGGTGCCAGGAGGGGCAAGAACTGGGATAAGGATGTCCCAAACACTGAAACAGACATCAAAGTGAGAGAGAGGCTGGTGCCTTTTGGGGAGGGTAAGTAGTCTAAAACTGGCTGGAACATAGCCATGGTGGAAACCAAGGCGAAGGGATGAGTGAAAACGCAGAGTTAGCAGGCGGCAGACTCCAGTGCTTTTCTATTTTCAAGTTAGATTTCTTCTGAGAACAAGTGAAAGGTCTTGTTCAAATTCTCTTCTTCCATGTGCAGGGTGTGTCATTTAGGAGACGACAGAGTTCTCTGTGAACTTGAGCAGCTTTTTCAAAGTGTAGTTGAGATTACCCAAGGCCTTTAAGGAAGAGAGGGAAGATGCCTCTGTGTTCACTCTCCTGATAATCAATCTCAACCAAGGTCATCTCCACTTTTACAGGCTGCCCTCTGTCCTGGGAGGGCACTGGGATCTCCGGATTGAGGTTTCTTCCCTGGTGCTGATGGCTCCTATCTCTTAGTCTCCCAGCAAAATTGGGTACAGGCAGAGTCTGGGAAACATTGCTGATTCCTTCCAACACACAGAGAGGTAGAGACTCAGAACTTGCATACAAGACGGCAGTGAGGACTGAATTATGGGTACTTAAACATTTTAACCTTAGATCTCCAAAACACTACCCAGCACTAGTGTTCCGTGTGCTATCATACAAAAACAATTTTGCCTGGCAAAAATGAACACTCCATGAATTTAAACTCATCATCTGTCTTAAGCCCCTCCTACAAGAGTGATGATCACCAGGTGATGAGAGTCTTCAGGGAGCTCTAAAGTCCAGTCGTGTCAGTGAAGATACAGCCCCATCACTTGGAGGTGCGGTGACAACATGGGTTCAGTCCCATTACTGCAGATGTGCCTTCTGATTCATTAGAAAACAGTCCTCCCCCTGCACTAACAATTGCCTTTAGAGCAAAGTGATATTTCAAACCGTTCCCAGGCACCATGAGCCTTTATTGCCTTTGTTTCTTATAATTAAGGTCTGTAGCTGAATACTTCTCTTCCCAGGTACTGCTTCATTTGTCTCCTGAGTCAGGAGGTGGCACTGCTCTGTAAACACCCTCCCCTTGGCAGAAGATGTGGGAGGTTGTCTGCCACATCATGCTCCTCAAACCCTGCTTCAGAAAGAGGGAACCAGGGCGCAGGATGAATTCTGCCGTCGGTTGCTTCCTTTCATTGTGTGGCCAGCCTAATTATCTACTCAGCCAAATACCAATTACCTGTAATCAGTGTTACCGTGAAGTTCAATGGCAGATGGGCACTCAGTTGATTTCACACAGACTCTTAATTGTTTTTTCTTCTTTACCCCCTCTTCTTCCTTTGTGTCTATATCTGGCAGCTGAACTCTCTTGGGTTCCCTAATCTCCCTTGCAACTTCACCAAACCAACAATTAGTCCTTTCCCCAGCCTTCACGCTTCAAGTGTTTAATGACTTGGAACGTAGCAATGAAACTTCCGGTAAGCAAGAGACATCTTGCAAACTGGCTTGGAGAGAGCGATCTCTGGTAAATTGAATAAGATAAATGGATTACTGAGATTCTAAGACATCATCCAAAATGACTTTGTGATCCCTTGTATCTCATAATTGTTATTATGGGGTTTGAAGTATACTGGAATTTTTTTTAAAGATTTTATCTATTCATTTGAGAGAGAGAGAGAGAGAGTGACAGCATGAGAGGGGAGAGGATCAGAGGGAGCTGGGAACCCGATGTGGGAATTGATCCTGGGACTCTGGGCTCATGACCTGAGCTGAAGGCAGTTGTTTAACCAACTGAGACACCCAGGTGCCCCGAAGTATACTAGAATTTAAAGTGAGAACAATTGAAGAGCCCAATTCCTCTTAGGTAAGCTCTGTGAATGCATGGGTAGACACATATGTCTTTATAGTCCTATGTATTGGTAACTAGAACACATCTGAGCTTCTAGGACCTTTCTATGGCTACATGATTACTAAGCTGACCTGTGGGCAGTAAGAACTTTCAGGAACCTTCACATACAGATGCTCATAGGTCAAATTCTTCTGAGGACAAGATGCTCTATTTGAGGTCTCTGAAACAGCACACCTGATGCCACCCTCATAAAACTACCCCCTTTTATCACATAAGTCAGTCAAAACAGCATATAAATAAGTGGCTATTTATAAATGACTCACTTAGGTCAGCTGATAGAAAAATTGTCCGAAGTCTGCCCCTACTCAGAAAGGCAAAGGACAGGTGTGGTCATGGGAGGAGGAATCAAAATGGCAGGGCTCCCAGGTATCGAAGCAGGGAAGCCGGCTGCAGAGATGAAGCCAAGGAGGGGACTCTCAGCCCAGGATTACCATAACTCTGATCTGAGGCAAAGTCAGGCACTACTCTTTGAGGAAAAACCATGCAAGTGACAGAACCAGGGAGATCCCCATTTCCTCCTCTGGGACAAGCTGTGTGGGAGTGCATTGCAGGATCTGCTGGGATTGGAGACCCATATGGAGTCTTGGTCACAGGCTGGGTGAGCACGGAGTGCAGCCGGACACCAGGGAGACAGGCGTGATTGACTGCTTTTTTCTGATGGCACACTAAGGAGTGGGGCCCCAAGCTCTCGGCCCCTTCCGGTCGGAGACTGAGAGGCCGTCATTTCATTCTCAATCTCCTAAACTGTACAGAAAATGATCAGGGAACAAAAGCTACCAAGAGCAAAGCTGAGGAGACTATTTAGCCTCACCCCTGGGACAGCGGTGCAATCTACCTCAGGAAAAACATTTGAGAATCACTACAACAGATCCCTCCCCTAGAAGATCAGCAGGAACATCCAGCCAAGACCAAGTTCACGGATCAATAAGAACTGAGGAACTTCCGGAGCTAGGGGCATGCAGCACGTAGAATTCATGACTTTTTCCCATGGTTCTTTAGTCTTTCAAAGTTAATTTTTTAAAATTTTCATTATTCTTCTCTTTTTCTATTTTTGGTCTTCATTTGTATACTCATATTCTATTCCTTCATTTTATCTAACCTTATTTTTTGTATACAAACAAATTTTTCTCTCTTTAAAATTTTGGGATACAGTTTTTTCTAACAGAGCAAAATGTACCCTAAATCTAGTGTGTGGCTTTGCTCTACTCTCCAGCCTGATAATATTTTCTCCCTTTTAAAAAAAATTTTTTTTCTTTCTTTTTTCAGCCAACTTATCCATTCCTTTTTAAAATTTTTTAAAAAATTTTCATCTTTACAGCTCCATTCCATCCCTTCATCATGTTTACCCTTATTTTTATACTTTTATATAAGTTTTTCTTTCATTACAATTATGGGAGGCAGTTTCTTCTAACAGACCAAAATACACCCAAAATCAAATGTAAGGCTCTGTTCTACTCACCAGCCTAATCACATTTTTTTCCCTCTTTCATCTACTCCCAATTTCAAGTCTCTTCTGATTTGGTTAGTGTATTTTTCTTTGGGGTCATTGTTACCCTTTTAACATTTTGTTCACTCATTCATCTATTCTTCTCTAGACAAAATGACAAGGTAGAAAAACTCACCTCAGAAAAGAACAAGAGGCAATACCAAAGGACAGGGACCTAATCAAAACAGACATTAGTAAGATGTCAGAACTAGAGTTCAGAATGACAATTATAAAGAGTTTAGCTGGGCTTTTAAAAAGTGTAGAAGATACTAGAGAATCCCTTTCTGGAGAAATAAAGGAACAAAAATCTAACCAAGTTGGAATTGAAAAAGCTATTAATGAGGTGCAATCCAAAATGGAGGCTCTAACTTCTAGGATAAATGAGGCAGAAGAGAAAATTAGTGATTTAGAAGACCAAATGATGGAGAATGAATAAAGAAGCTGAGAAAGACAGAGACAAACAACTACTGGATCATGAGGGGAGAATTTGAGAGATAAGTGATTCTTTAAGATGAAATAATATTAGAATAATTGGGATCCCAGAAGAAGAAGAAAGAGAGAGAGGGGTAGAAGGTATACTGGAACAAATTATAGTAGAGAACTTCCCTAATTTGGGGAAGGAAACAGGCATCAAAATCCAGGAGGCACAGGGAACACCCCTCAAAATCAGTAAAAATAGGTCCACACCCTGTCATCCAACAGTAAAACTTACAAGTCTTAGAGACAAAGAGAAAAATCCTGAAAGTGGCTTAGGACAAGAGGTCTATAACCTGCAAGGGTAGAAATATTAGATTGACAGCAGACCTATCCACAAAGACGTGGCAGGCTAGAAAGGATGGGCATGATACAGTCAGAGAACTAAATGAGAAAAATATGCAGCCAAGAATACTATATCCAACTAGGCTGTCACTGAAAATAGAAGGAGAAATAAAAAGCTTCCAAGACAAACAAAAACTAAAAGAATTTGCAAACACCAAACTAACCCTATGAGATATTGAAAAGGGTCCTCTAAGCAAAGAGAGAGCCTAAAAGTAACAGAACAATAAGGAACAGAGGCAAAAGACGGTAAGAGTCACCTTATAGGCAATGCAAAAGCGCTACATTCATATCTTTCAATAGTTACCCTGAATGTAAATGGGCTAAATGCCTCCATCAAAAGACACAGGGTATCAGAATGGATAAAAACACAAGACCCACTGATATGCTGTCAGCAAGAAACTCCTTTTAGACACAAAGACACTGCCAGATTTAAGGTGGGGGGGTGGAAAACAACCTACCGTGAATGGACATCAAAAGAAAGCTGAGATGGCAATCCTTTTATCAGACATATTAGATTTTAAGCCAAAGACTACAATAAGATATGAGGAAGGACACTACATCATACTTAAAGGGTCTGTACAATGAGAAGATCTAACAATTGAAAATATCTCTGCCCCTAACATGGGAGCAGCAAATTATATAAACCAATTAATAACAAAATCAAATGAACATTGGCAACAACACAATAATAGTATGGGACATTAAGACCCCCCCTCACTGAAATGGACAGATCATCTAAGCAAAAGATCAACAAGGAAATAAAGGCTTTAAAGGACACACTGGATCAAAAGGACATCACAGATATATTCAGAATATTCCATTCCAAAGCAACAAAATACACATTCTTCTCTACTGCACATGGAACATCCTCCAGAATAGATCACATCCTGGGTTACAAATCAGGTCCAGTACCAAAAGAATGGGATCATTCCTGCATATTTTCAGACCACAGTGCTTTGAAACTAGAATTCAACCACAACTTTCCACAGAAAGTTGGAAAGAACTCAAATACAAGGAGGCTAAACAGCATCCTACTAAAGAATGAAGGGGTCAACCAAGAAAATGAAGAATTAAAAATTCATGGAAACAAATGAAAATGAAAACATAACTGTTCCAAATCTCTGGGACACAGCAAAGGCAGTCCTAAGAGGAAAGTAAATAGCAATACAAGCCTTTCTCAAGAAACAAGAAAGGTCCCAATATACAACCTAACCCTACAACTACAGGAGCTGGAAAAGAAATAACAAAGAAAGCCTAAACCCAGCAGGAGAAGAGAAATAATAAAGATCAGACCAGAAATCAATAAAATAGAAAACAAAAGAACAGCCGAACAGATCAATGAAACTAGGACCTAGTTCTTTTAAAGAATGGAATTGATAGACCCTTGGCCAGACTTATCAAAAAGAAAAGAGAAAGGACCCAAAGTAATAAAATCATGAATGAAAGAAGAGAGATCACAACCAACACCAAAGAAATACAAACAATTACAAGAACCTATCATGAACAACTATACACCAGCAAATTTGACAATATGGAAAAAATGGAGGCATTCCTAGAGACGTATAAACTACCAAAATTGAACCAGGAAGAAATAGAAAACCTGAACAGATCCAAAACCAGTAAGGAGATTGAAGCAAGTCATTAAAAATCTCCCAAAAAACAAGAGCCAGAGCCAGATGGCCTCCCACAGGAATTCTATCAAACATTTAAAGAAGAATTAATACCTATTCTCCTGAAACTGTTCCAAAAAATAGCAATGGAAGAAAAACTTCCAAACTCATTTCATGAGGCCAGTATGACCTTGATCCCAAAACCAGACAAAGACCCCATCGAAAAGAATTACAGACCAATATCCCTGATGATCATGGATGCAAAAATTTTCATACAAATACTAGCCAATAGGATCCAACAGTACATGAAAAGGATTATTCACCACAACCACATGGGATTTATTCCTGGGCTGCAAGGTTGGTTCAACATCCACAAATCAATCAATGTGATACAATACATTAATAAAAAAAGAACAAAAACCATATGATACTCTCAATAGATGCTGAAAAAGCATTTGACATAGTACAGCATCTTTTCTTGTTCAAAACTCTTCACCAGTGTAGGGATGGAGGGTACATACCTCAATATCATAACAGCCATCTATGAGAAACCTACAGAGAATATTGTTCTCAATGAGGAAAAACAGAACTTTTCCTCTGAGGTCAGGAACAGGGCAGCGCTGTCCACTATCACCACTGCTATTCAACATAGTACTAGAAATCCTAGCCTCAACAATCAGACAACGAAAAGAAATAAAAGGTATCCGAATTGGCAAAGAAGAAGTCAAACTCTCACTCTTTGCTGGTGATTTGATACTTTATGTGGAAAATCCAAAATACTCCACTCTAAAACTGCTAGAACTCATACAGGAACTCAGTAAAGTGTCAGAATACACAATCAATGCACAGAAAGCAGTTGCATTTCTATATACCAACAACAAGACAGAAGAAAGAGGAAAAAGGAGTCAATCCCATTTACAACTCCACCCAAAAATCACAAGATACCTAGGAATAAATCTAACCAAAGAGGTGAAGAATCTGTACTCAAGAAACTATAGAGTACTCATGAAAGAAATTGAGGAAGACATAAGGAAATGGAAAAATGTTCCATGCTCATGGATTGGAAGAACAAAAACTGTGAAAATGTCTATGCTACCTAGAGCAATCTACACATTTAATGCAATCACTATCAAAATACCATCAACATTTTTCAAAGAATGGAACAAATAATCATAAAATTTATATGGAACCAGAAGAGACCCAGAATAGCCAGAGGAATGTTCAAAAAGAAAACCAAAGTTGGTGGCATAACCATTCCAGACTTCGACCATATTACATAGCTGTAATCATCAAGGCAGTATGGTACTGCACAAAAACAGACACAAAAATAAGTGGGACAGAATAGAGAGCCAAGAAATGGGTCCTCAACTCTACAGTCAACTCTTCAACAAATGGTGTTGGGAAAATTGGACAGCACATGCAGAAGAATGAAACCAGACCATTTTCTTACACCACACACAAAAACAGACTCAAAATGAATGAAAGACCTCAATGTGAAATGGGAATCCATCAAAATCCTAGAGAACACAGGTAGCAACCTCTTCAACCTCAGCTGCAGCAACTTCTTCCTAGAAACATTGCCAAAGGCAAGGGAAGCAAGGGTAAAAATGAACTATTGGGACTTCATCAAGATCAAAAGCTTTTGTACAGCAAAAGAAACAGTCAACAAAACCAAAAGACAACTGAAAGAATTGGGGAAGATATTGGCAAATGATATATCAGATAAAGGGCTAGTATCCAAAATCTGTAAAGAACTTATCAAACTCAACACCCAAAGAACAAATAATCCAATCAAGAAGTGGGCAGAAGATGTGAACAGACATTTCTACAAAGAAGACATCCAAATAGCCAATAGACACATGACAAAGTCCTCAACATCACTCAGAATCGAGGAAATACAAATCAAAACCATAGTGAGATACCACCTCACAGTCAGAATGGCTAAAATTAACCAGTCAGGAAATGACAGGTGTTGGCAAGGATACACAGAAAGGGGAACCCTCCTACACTCTTGGTGGGAATGCAAGCTTGTGCAGCCACTCTGGAAAACAGTACGGAGGTTCCTCAAAAACTTGAAAATAGAGCTACCCTATGACCCAGCAGTTGCCCTAATAGGTATTTACCTTAATGATAACAAATGTAGTGATCCAAAGGGACATATGCACCCAAATATTTACAGCAGCAATGTCCAAAATAGCCAAACTATGGAAAGAGCCTAGATGCTCATCAACAGATGAATGGATAAAGATGATGTGGTATATATCTACAATGGAATACTATGCAACCATAAAAAATGAAATATTGCCATTTGCAATGACATGGATAGAACTAGAGGGTATTATGCTAAGCAAACTAAATCAATCAGAGAAGGACAATTATCATATGATCTCACTGATCGGAATTTGAGAGGCAGGGTAGGGTGTCATGCATGGGAAATGGGAGGGAAAAATTAAACCAGATGGGACAGGGGAGAGAAACAAACCATAAGAGACTCTTAATCTCAAGAAACAAACTGAGGGTTGCTGAAGGGAAGGGATATGGGAGGGATGGGGAGTGATGGACATTGGAAGGGTGTATATTATGGTGAGTGCTGTGAACTGTTTAAGACTGATGATTCACAGACCTGTACCCCTGCAACAAATAATACATTATATGTTAATTTAAAAAAAAAGATCAGAGGGGAAAAAGAGAGAGAGGCACACCAAGAAATTGACTCTCAATTATAGAGAACAAACTGATGGTCACCGGAGGGGTGGTGGTGGTTGGGGGGTGGGGGCAGAGGATGGGTTAAACAGGTGATGGGGATTAAGCAGTACACTTGTTGGGATGATCACCAGGTATTGTGTGTAAGTGTTAAACACTCAATTTTATACCTGCCTCATAGGTTTCCTAGCAGAACTAAATAAAATCAAGTACATCAAGCGACTACCACAGTTACAATGCTAGTTACTCCCACCTAGCAAATCACAGATCAAATGTTATAACACATTCCTCCTTTATACTATGTACCAGGCAATTTGATTGAATTAACATCTGGTCCCATGAAGGATAAATACGTCATTTATGATGAGAGATGTAATTGACCATTTGTGAAG
The DNA here is from genome assembly GCA_004023965.1 of Spilogale gracilis. NCBI lineage: Eukaryota > Metazoa > Chordata > Mammalia > Carnivora > Mephitidae > Spilogale > Spilogale gracilis. The sequence goes on along the minus strand of PITA01011810.1, from coordinate 36,692 downwards.
GTAATTGATTTTCCTTTTTCAGAAAGGGGATAAAAGCCTCATTTTAAAAATAAATTTGACATTATTTTGATAACCTAAGAGCAGGATAAGCCCTTCATTTAGAGTGATGCTCTGAAGGACAGTATGCCAACGAGAAATTGATTTGACTTTTTAATTCAACCAAATGAGGAAGTCAATGCAGAACTGAGTTTGATTAATTAGAGTAAGTTTCTCTCCCTCTTCATCTCTACCTCCATTCTTTCCTTCCCTGTGTCTTACCCCTCCATTTCCATCTTTCCTTCCTGCCTGTCTGTACCTTTCTCTCTCAGACATGCCACAATGTGTAAACTTAATAAAGCCAAAGAACAGTAATAACCGTCATTTCTAACTCAAAGAGGCATATAGCACACTAAATTAGGGGAAACATCAGTAATATAGGATTTCAAAATGGTTGTGCATAGATACTATCAGCAAAGTTATACTGCACTGCAATCATAAACTCATACACTAAAACTAAAAATGCATTTGACCAAATGAGTTTTGAGCCATATTGCTTTGGTTCATTAGTAATTTATAAAAATATGCATTAAGACCAACTTCCTGTTGAAGAATACATCAGTGCACTTATGAAGGTGGTGTTGAACAAATTATTATTTTCTAAAATAATGCCTCCATATAATTTGTCATTTCAATCTAATGCAAATTACTGGATGACAGCTGTATAAATGTATGACTGTCATGAACTCTGGAATCATAGGATTTTTCAAACCCTATGATCAATAGAACATACTTGCTATTAAGGTCCTTTATTTTTTTGGACAGGTTGAATCACATACAAACTCTATTGTCTAATTATTAGCTATATGTCTAATTATTAGCTATATGTCTAATTGAATATAGAAAGCACTAAACTTTAAGCTTCTGTAATTCATTGGTTATTATATTTCTGATTTCCAATGATCTGTGTTTAATGAGGGATTCAGGATATATAAAATGGTTAGTTCCTAAGTTCTTATTGTAGTAAACAATTTCAATAAGTCAATTACAATTTATAGTTTAAGATGTCAGATATAAACTATAAACGCAAACTGTATTTTAAAGAAGTAAGTTACCTTTGGAGGGCAGTCATAGACTTGGACTTCTCTGTTAAGTATTTTATTGTAGTATAGCATACATAACAAAAAAGTGCATAAATCATGGATACACATTCATGAATTATCACAAAAAGAACACATTCCTGCAATTACAGGGCAGATCAAGGAGAAAAGTGCCAGAAGGCTCCCTCGAGCAATGCCTGACTCATCAACTTTACAAAAGATAGACCTTATCCTGGCTTCTTCTGCCAGAAATTGGTTCTGCTTGATTTTGAACCTTACATACATAGAATTACACAGCATGTATTCTCTTGGGTCAAGTGTCTTTGATTCAATGGTTTGTGAAATTAATTCATGTTGTTGTATGCTGCATTCTTTCTCACTGTTGTGTGGTATTTCACTGCATGATTACACCACAATTTGTAAGTTCACTCTCACGTTGAGGGATACTTCAGTGGCTTCCAGTTTGGGACTATCAGAAAAAATGCTGCCAGGAATGTTCTAGTACTTGTCTTTTGGTGTACACACATATGATGCTGCTGCTGGGAATATATGTACATGGGAAATTTAAGGGGTCAAGGTTATGTGTCTGTTGGGCTTGACTAGATAGTTCCTATCAACTTCTTAGAGTGGTTACACAATTTTCACTTCCATCAACAGCTTCTCAGTTGTTCGTATCCTCATCCACATTTGCTGTTGTCAATCTTTTTCATTACTGCTATTCCTTTTTCGTTACAGTATGTATTGGCATCTTCTGTGGTTTCATTTTGCATGTCCATGATGATTAATGAATCTGAGTGTCTTTCATATACATTGACCATTTGGAGTTTCTCTTTTGTGAAATATCTGTTCAAGTCCCTTGCTTATTTTCCCATTGGGTTCTCTCCCTTTTTCTTACTCATTTGATGTAATTCTTTATAAATTCTGGATAAGTCTTCTGTTGTATACATGTGTTGAAAAATTTCTTCACACTGATTTTTTTCATTCTCTTACTAATGCTTTTGATAAACATGTACTTAATTTTAAGCCCAATTTAGGTATCTTCTCATTGTGCCCTGTTTTAAAAGTCTTTGTTTCCGCCATAGTCATGAATATATTCTCCTAAGTTTAGATTTACAATCCATTTGTAACTGATTTCTGTGTATTACAAAGGTGGTCCAAATGGATTCAAAGGAGAGTTCAGCCAACTTTTAGCCTTTGCTTCTGAAGGATAGCCATTCTTTTTTTTTTTTTTAAAGATTTTATTTATTTGACAGAGAGAAACACAGCCAGAGAGGGAACACAAGCAGGGGGAGTGAGAGAGGGAGAAGCAGGCTTCCTGCCGAGCAGGGAGCCCAGTGTGGGACTTGATCCTGGGTCTCCGGGATCATGACCTGAGCTGAAGGCAGTTGCCCAACCAACTGAGCCACCCAGGCGCCCCATGAAGGATAGCCATTCTTAGAAACTCCAAGGAACTAAAGAAAACTCAGGAGAAACTGATTCAACAGCTATATTAAGGTAGGGAGATGGCCAAGCATCTACTGAAGGAATTTCTACTGAATATTATCTTATTGTTATTCAAAGAAAATAAAAAATGGCATTTTTGAAAAGTACATCACTTATTTACAAAGAAAACAATACCTTCTTTTCCTCTGCTAGTAATCCTTAAATTATTTTTTTCCCAAAATTGATTGATTGATTTCGAGAGCACAAAAAGCCAGGGGAGAGGTAGAAGGAGAGAGAGAGAGAATCCCAAGCAGACTCTAAGCTGAGCATGGAGCCCGACCGGGGACTCAATCTCACAACCTGAGCTGAAATCAACAGTCAGATACTTAACTGACTAAGCCACCCAGGTATCTCATCCAAATTCTAAAACAAAACAAAACCCCCAAATCCTCAACATGCACATTTAGAAAAGCTTCACAGACTAGTGTTGTCCAGTAGAAATATAATGCAAAACACATATGTTAACTCTAAATTAACTAGTAGCCACATTACAAATAAAAAAGATCAGGTGAAATTCATTTTAATAATATATTTTACTTAACATAAAAGATCCAAAATATTTTCATTTCAACATGTGGCATGAACCACACTTCAAGAGCCCACAGCCACATGTGGCTATTGTCTACCATATTTGTCAACCCAACCATAGACAGTTATATGAATACAATGGCTTCTTAATAAATATTACAAGGTACATATCTACAAGTCAACCAATTTTATATTCATATTATATTTACATATTTATTTTTTTAAAGATTTGTTTATTTGAGAGAGAGAGAGACTGCATGTGCACAAACAGGGGAAGGGCAGAGGGAGAGAGAGTCTCAGGTAGACTCCCCTCTGAGCATGGAACCCAAGGTAGGGTTCAATCTCACAACCCTGAGATCATGACCTGGGTTGAAACCAAGAGCTGGACAGTCAGCTGAAATGTGCCACCCAGGTGCCCCTAGTTACATATTTAGAGAATAACACAGTGGTTCTCAACACAGAGCCTCTGGACAGTTGTTAGCATAACATCACCTGGGATGGTTAGAAATGCAAATTCTCAGCCCCATCCCAGACCTTCAGAATCAAAAAAAATCTCTAAGGGTAGGTCTATCAATCTGCGTCATTGTGATTTTGATGTGTATGTGTGCTCCACAACTTGAGAATAACAGGGTTATCTCTGTTTTATACAATGATATCAACTTCTTATTACAACATTATAAATAACACTGTCTTGTCTGAAGCAGAAGCATTTCTGGGGGCGGGGGTGGTGTATAATCTCTTAGGCTATCATCTTGCATATTCCAAATGAGACCTCTCATGGCATGACACATGGTCCGTTACCCTCTACAACAGATAAGTGGGAGAAATTTTTTTGTTTGTTCGCTGATGATTCCCAATTGCCACAGGCATCTATTAAATTTGAGAAGACTTGGGCCCACATAGTAATAATCAGAGCAAGAAAATTGTATAACAGAAAAGCAAATAACTACTTTCCCCTTATTAGCTCTGTGTGAATAAAGTGAATATGTAAAGAGATGCTTGAAGGACCTTTACGATTTTTTAATATTTATGTCTTTGTCTTTGGAGATGTGATCTTGGAAGGCCCAATTTTATTAGATTGATGTTTCCTTAAAGGCAGGAAGATTTTCCTATGTTTCCAACTGTGGTATCCCCAGGACATAGAACAGTGCCAGGCACCCGGTAGGTTCTCAAATAAGTGTTTGTTAAATGAATGGACAGATGCTTCATACACCCCTCTCCATGTCTGAGTCTGGTTTAGGAAGACAGTTCAGTTAGTGGGGCTCTCTCATTGTTGTAGCACAAAATGAGCTGAATCATTCTGCTTTAATCTTTTCAAACAGCATTCCCGTTCTTTTCAAAAGATTTCCATCTAAAAGTTCATATAGAAAGATTATGAGAAATCCCCATAATAGAGAATTTTAAGGAAAGTTCTTAAAATATATTGGACTGTAAACTCCCTAAGTATAAGGATATTGTTTGGTTGACTGCTAAAACCTTAACATTCAGGTGGTACCTGGGTGGCTCAGTTGGTTAAGCAACTACCTTCGGCTCAGGTCATGATCCAGGAGACCTGGGATCGAGCCCACATTGGGTGCCCTGCTCGGTGGGAAGCCTGTTTCTCCCTCTCTCACTCCCCCTGCTTGTGTTCCCTCTCTAGCTGTGTTTCTCTCTGTCAAATAAATAAAATCTTAAAAAAAAACCCCACAAACCTTAACATTCAGAACACTACCCATAACACAGATGCTCAATAAATATTTGTCAGAGGAATACATTTTGCCCTTTTAAAATTTCTTTATAGCCCCTTTCTCTCTCCCTTCTGCAGAGACCAGGAAACTCATCCATTTTGGTATTTGTCCAGGCTGTCCTACTAGCCTGGAATGCCACCTGCTGTGCTTTTTCCACGTCTACTGAGATCCCACCAGTCCTCTCAACACTATTTGGGTCTTTGCCTCCCAGACAGGCTTCCCAGAACCTCAAGGCTGGCTGAGCCTCCACCCCATCCAAGCTCCAAACTTTAAGCCCTCTTCAATCCAACACTTGCTAACATGATGTCTTTCATTCATTCCTTCTGCATCATTGCATTCTATAAGATTTCTCATAAAGACTCTGGCTTCTTGGAAGCCAGAACCATGGTACACACTTAGTTGGATTATTGGTTTATTTTTTCAATCTTCCCCACAGCTGAGTGCTTAGAACATATTAGACATAATTATGATTTGACTTAAAGGGGAACCTTTCCCACATTTTTGGGAGGGGGCAGGACAGTTCTACTTTACTACTGTTATCCTAGTATAACTATTAAACCACTCTCCTCTTTACTCCCAAACTAGTCTGGGTTTGGACAAGATATAATCTGCTTTCTCAAGTTATAGCCAACATTGATACAATAAAACAATGGCCATAAAGTGTCTTTGAGTTCTTGACAACAGGCCATGATTTTAGAGCTGTTTGACCACTGTAAGGGACGGATCTATGCAATGCATTTACCAGTTACTATATTTATTTGGATTTGGAAAAGAAGAAAAAAAAATTCAGATAGCATGGCAGGTGGGATAGCTGGCTTGATCAGTCTTCTCTTACCCCTCAACATATTTTTTAGAAACTTTCCTGAGAAAAAAGAGGAAAAAGTGGTATAAACCCTCAACTCCATGCTCTCTTACTTTGTACTTGTAAAAAAGCCTTTGCACAAATGTGATTTCCTTTAGTATTTACAACACCTCTCTTAAGTAGATCAAGGTGGTGGATACTGGTTTTCAGATTTTAGAAATAAAACTTCATAGAGTCAATACCACTTGGCTGGCCAGCAAGAGATAGAAGTTGGAACAAAGTCAGGATTTATATTAAAACTGGACAGCTCCTTTCCCCCTTTTAACATACATGCTCTTTAGTTATCCTTCAACACCTGAGGACATTCACATCCTTTTCCAATAAAAATGAAAATACTTGTGGCAAGAATCAAAGAGCACTTCATCTAAGGAATGTTTGCAAACATGCCAATGGGATGCTTTCTAAGCCACAGGGGTAATAAAGATCACACCTTCCATTCACCTCATTTTTACGCTTCCTAGGGTGCCTTTCATTTTCTTTCATACCAAACTCAAGGAATAGGAAGAGTAGGTTTTTTTCACTCTGCTTCACTCAGCACTCAGAAAGGTGAAGAAATGAGCTCAAGACTATGTTGTGGCCTATAAGGGGTGCAGCTAAAAATGACACAGGGCACTGACTCCTGAGTCCAGGTACTTTTGGCTTTGCCAAATGAAAATGTCATGGAATAAAATGCCAAATTTTCCATGAAGCTTACTCTAATGAGATTTAATTTGCCTTAAAAAAAAAAAAAAAGAAAAGAAAAGAAAAAGAAAAAAGATAGGAAAAAGATAGGACCGGGGAGGGAGACAAACCATAAGAGACTCTTCATTGCAGGAAACAAACTGAGGGTTGCTGGAGGGGACAGGAGTGGAAGGGATGGGTTGGCTGGGTGATGGACATTGGGGAGGATAGGTGTTCTGGTGATCCCTGTGTATTGTGTAAGACTATCGAATCACAGACCTGTACACCTGAAGCAAAAAATACATATGCTAATAAAAAAATAAAATTAAATAAATAGGAAACTGACACAAAGATCATTTCTAAATGTACATGATTCCTGTCTTTATGTAACAGATAAACAAGGGAAGGGCTTTGCAGACCCCGAGTCGCTTTATGTTTTGAGTGTCATGTGTTGATATAACTGCAACATTCCCCCGGGGACAACACTTTTAGGAACACAAGCAGGAGCATCAGCTTAAGGCTGTGGTTGCACAGCACGCCCCTCTGCATCCCGTGAGCTGCAGCCGGCTCTCAGGCTCTCACACTTCATGCCATAGAAGCAATAAGCTGTAACAAGCAACTTGTAATATAGTCTATGCTAGATAAAACTGACTGGAAGCTCTTTTAGGACACTGCTTTTTGCTTCCTTCTGGGGCATGAGAAACAGTCTGCGCGGCAATGAATTTCTCATAGTAGAAAAAGACCGGGGTGCATGTCTTTTCCTTCTAAGTCTATTTCTTCGGGAATTTTAAGAAAACCTTAAGCTTGTGAGTGAAGGGAGCGGGGCTATTCTACTATGTTTTTTTTTTTTTTTTTTTTTTTTAAGTGTGCAGACACTACGTTGCTGCAGGTGAAGATACACAAGTAATCCCCCTAAAGTGACACTCCTGCCACTTTAATAAGTTTCACAGAGAACTCTAAATTCTGTGATGACAAAAGGAATTCTTTATGCTTTCTAGGGAACCTGGAACAACTATCACACCACATGGGGAAGCAGCTGGCCTTCCCTCTCTGCACCTCTGTACACTTGTATTCGCCATGGAGACACCTCCGGTTAGAGGGCAATGGGGAGAAATAACATGCAGACATCCTCAAACATCTGGTCAAACGGGGATCCCTGAAAACCTCCTTCATGTTACTCAGTGCTCACCCCTGGGCCGCAAGACCACAGAGTGAACTCGGGACATCTACTGCTGCTGCCCGCTTGGCTGTATACTTGTACTGCCCATAGAAGGCACACACTTCAGTTGTTTGCAGTCATAAAAGCACTCCCTGGATGGGACAGACATCACTATTACCCTACAGGGCTCCTATGTGTCTCCTCTCAGGTTCTGTCCCCACGAAGCAGTTTGTTGAGTTCTATCATCATAGATTTGTCTCACCTGTTCTTGAACTCAGCCTAAATGGAATCACACATAACATCCTTTTTGTGTGTCTGGCCTCCTGCTCAGTGTAGTATCTGTAGGGTTCTTCCATGTTGTTGGGTCTATCAGTTGCATGTTCTTTTTATTTATTTATTCCATGCTCTTCCACTGAATGACTAAATTGAGATTTATTTAGCATTTTTCTAAATAAATGTGGCTTAGTTCCAGCTCTGGACTATTAGGATATATTGGTTATGAACTAATTTTCCTTGGTTATAAGTCTAGGGGGCTATTGCTGAGTCACAGTGTAGCTTTGTCAAGATTCTGAGTTGTTTCTGTGTTTCCGTGTTACACACACACACACACACACACACACACACACACACACACACACAGAATCTTTGCCAAGTGTGTAGGGTATGGGTAGCTTTAATTGATGCAGTATTCACTAGGCTTTTCAGTTGTACAGGGGGAAAAGATCCCAAACAAAATAACAAGTAAGCAAAAGCAAAAATAAATAAGGCAGAAAACTTATTTTCGTTGACATAAAATAATCAAATTGCCATGCAGATAGGATTTACTTCGTGAAAGGGGTCAATCTCGAGCTACATGTTGTTTATTTGAAGTTGTCTGCAGCCTAGATCACATTTGGAGGTTTGCCTACAAACATGTTTTTCCCCTACATAATCAGATTCTCTGATGTTAGCATGTTTTTGTCTTTTTTAATAAACCCATGGTCAAAAATTGGGAGATCTCATATCAGAAAACTCCAGCTTTCAAAAAACTGGAATATCTCCTAAAAAACTGGAATATCTAGTACACCTGAGTCCCCACTGCCATAGAGCAATAACAAAGTAAAGCAAAGCAGGTACCCCTGCATTTAGGTAGGCACCCAGGTCCCTGTTTGCACAGTGCCTTCCACTACCTGTAATTTCTCACGCTACCTGGTCTCTTTAGGCATGAGAACCTCTCTCCACTATGACCTGACAGTAAAGTTCATTTACGTTCCTCTCATTCAGAGTACAGGGATTTGGCAATTCCAAAGATGAGAGTGTTCTAGGGAGTTAAAATTTTGCTACATGTCAAATTTTGAAATGTGTGGAAATCTTCCTAAAAAGTACTGCATACTAACCTGCTTCCAAGAAAGGGCTGAAATAAGAGGGCCAGCTCAGAGTATGTTGAATCTGTGTGCTAAATGCAACAGAGGGAATATGGAGAGGAGAGCCAGCCGAGCTTGTCCTTCTGAGGGAAGAAACTTCACACAGGATATATGCCCACAGGCCCAGGCTTCTGATCAACATCTGCTAACCATGTGAGCAGGATATTTGACAACAGATGAGAAAAACAGTCCCTCTGATCCATTCAATTAAATACTTCCTGGACCAGAATCCTATTATGATGAGTGCACTGGGCAGTTGCTAACTGCGTTCATATATTTTCATGCTGCCAAAGATATTAGTAGGGAGCCAGTGTTACTTCATTATGGCAATATGCATTCTAGGTAATCTGAAGATTCCTTATGCTAAACTACAAATATGTCCTGGTTACATTTAAGTTTTTCTAGGCTCACTAGACTGTAAAGGACGTATCTGACGAACCCCCTGACCTGCCAAAATGAAGGATAGAGAAAAGAAGCATGAAAACCTATGGAAAGAGTAAGGGAAAAAGCAACGTAAGTCCTACGGGAACATGGTAATAACAACACCAACATGAAGACCAACTCTCAGTTCCCTTGCAAAGCAAGGCAGGGCAGTCAAACATGAGAGACAGAACCTAGAATGGCACTCTGGAAAAGGGACAAAGTTGTCCCTGACTCTTAGAGAAAGCAAAGCAATACACACCACAGGAAAACATCCCCACTCAGGCAGGCCCTAAGGATTCCCATGTATTAATATCAATAATCAAACATTCCTTGGTTTTAAAAAATACCACTAAGCCTAACAGTTGACAAAATAATGGATTTTCTGCCTCCTTTGTACTTCATGTGTAGAATGAGCAGCTAAGTACAAAACAACTATGTCTAAAATGTAAAAAAAAAAAGAAAAAAAAGTTTTTTTAAATGGAAGATGAGCATGAACTGACACAGTAACTTTACCCTCTACGAACCCAGATGTGGAAACTTGCTAAGGGACCATGCTATGTCATGATTTGTAAGCTCTTGACTTCTTTTCTGATTATCCCAATTGTGCAACATCCCCATCAGCTGTCCAGTTATTTTGTCCCAAAGACTCCCATGCTCTCGTGGTTGCTGTCAGAGCCCTGTGCTGGCATTTTAATTCTTCTCCCCTGTGGCAGATGGATCCACACGCCAATACTACTCAACTCCATTCTGGATCCCACCCTCTGGGTAATAGCAGGAGGCTCTACTCCTGGACAGTGTCTTTGAACATTCGACCCAGGCCACAGATGGCAGCTGTCACGGAGCTTCTCAGAGATGCCAGCCCCCTACTCTGGGGAGTGACCTGCTGTCTTGTGAAAGGAGTACTCTTGGGCCCTCTTGGTCAGTTAGACACACAGTCAAGTGACAGGTTCCCAGGCTGTACCTGAAACCATGTTAACATTCCTCTTCCCTGAGCCATCTGACCCCTTAGCAGAATATCAAAGAAACTATGCAATTTCCTCCTCCCTTGCTAGAAGCCACCATAGCACACAGGCTTCAAAGAACCATCCTAAGAAAACTGACGGGGCCAACTTCTAAGTGTCTTTGACAAAAGGTTAAATCTTGGGCACCTGGGTGGCTCAGTCAGTTAAGCATCTGCCTCTGGCTCAGATCATGAGCCCAAGGTCCGGGGACCAAGCCCTGTGTCAGGCTCACTGCCTAGTGGGGAGCTGGTTTCTCCCTTTCCCTCACCTTATGCCCCTCCCCCTGCTTGTATGTTGTCTCTCCCTCTGTCCCCTCAAATAAAATCTTTTAAAAAAATACTAAATCTTGAGTTATGTGGGAGTGCCCCCGTATCAATAAATCCTTGCAGTTCTACCTTCCATGTGGGTTTCACCTTCCCCCTGCCCCCACACAGTCAAGGTAGGTTCCCACACAGGTTTTCTTGGTTCTGATGGCACCTGCTGGCCAGGCACTCCAATTTTTCAGTGGGTGGGCTATTTCTTCCTGAAGAAGGGCTATAATCCTTCTGCTGAGACTATGCTCGTTATCAGCTTGAAGCAATGAAGAGTGGCTGAGAACGATCTTCAGAAAAGTCTTAAGAGGCTCCCCCTTCAGGGAAAATCCTGGCACAGCCCTCAGGTGAGTGAGGCTGTTCTCTGTCAAGCGAGAAGAGATTTCTCTTGTCCTCCAGGATGGTTTAGGAGCATTTAGGAGTTCAAGGTTGTGAAGTTCATCAACCCGATGACCCATCCTGTCTCAGCCACCTTGCTGGGGCCTTGAGTTTGAAAAAACAGATCCGACAAAGCTGTGTGCTCTCTTTTGAAAGCACTGCCAAACCCACAGTCAGATCCCAGGCCCAAATTCTCTCAGAATCTGCCGTGCAAGAGCTGGAGAGAAGGGTCCTGCACAGCTGCCGCGGACGCCCTCTGGCTCTCCGAGTATGCATTAATTTGGCAACTAATCTCCCGCCACCTAGCATTCTCTTCTCACATGTCAAAAGCAGTCACCCTGCCGCATAATCCGTCTACCCATCACTGCTCTACTAGTTACCGTATGCTACAGCCGCTAAGTATCCCAACACCTGACCCTCCGCGTAAGTCTTACCTCCATTTACCATATGCGGAAGCTTTAATAATTGTGATGCTGCAGCACACCAGGGTCTATTTTCATTCCAAGTTGCCACAGAAAGATGTGGTCCCTATTGCTCTCAGACAGTTCAATCCCAAAATCCTATCCACAGGGTTATCCCTTGCCACAACCACTTATTTTAGCTTAGTTTCCCTGGGAAACAGACCTGAGACAAGCATTAAGTGCTAATGTTTTCATTGGAACCTGCAATCCCAAGGTAGGAGAAGGAAGAGAAAGGAAACGGGCAGGGAAAGATAGGAAGAAGACAAGGAAAGAGGTTACTTTTCTGGCCACTGCATTACCATGACCTGTGAAGGAGCACAGCCAGTAGGTCCAGGCAAAGGCATCTGCGAAGTGACCTGGAACACCTTTGAACACACGGTACAGGGACATATGTCCTGGAAGAGGCCATTGGGGGAGAAATGAAGACGAAATTTATCTGCCTCGCTTCCTCTTCCCTCTCCTAGGAGCAAGTTGCTAAGATCTAGGTCAGTGGTTGTCCACTAGGTATAATTTTGTCCCCAAGGGCAACATCGATGAGGTGTGTGTGTGTGTGTGTGTGTGTGTGTGTGTGTGTGTGTGTAAAGAGATTTTTGTTATTGTTGTCATAACTCGGAGGAGACACTGGCATCTAGTGGGTAGGGGTCAAGCATTATGCTAAATATATTGCAATGCACACAAGGTTCCCTACAACAAATACTGTTCAGTCCAAAATGTCATTAGTGCTTCTGTTGATAAACCCCATTCTATGTGATGGTAAAGTTAAGAGAACCCAAAGATGTGTACAGACATATTGGATAAATCATCCAGCAGAAAAAGATAAAAGATATGGAAGACACTTCACAGAAGAGAAAACACAAATGGAGAACAAAACATGAAAAGATACTGAACACCTCATTGGTAATGAAAAAACTCAAATCATGGTAAGATACCATTTCACACTTAACTGATCAGCAAAAATTAAGACATCAAGAATAGCCGGCATAGGGAGGAGCCACCACAAGGTGATTCTCACTTACAGCTAGTTGGGAGTATAAACTGCTACCAGTTCCTTAGAAAAGAGTTTAGTATTATGTTGTAAAGTTGTACATGTACACATTTAAGTTGACCCCTCATTCCAATTTGCCTGGGATTGTTCCTGGTGTTAGCCCTGAAAATCCTGCTTCCTGAGAAATCACACAGTTCCAGGCAACCTGGGATGGGTGGTTTCTATATCATGTGTTCTAGCAATTTCCTTCTATGTAGGTATCCCTGAAAAACTTACACACACACTAGGAGACTTATAAAAAATGATTATAGTATCACTGCTCACAGCTGAAAATGCAAAAACGGAAACAGAAACATCAATCTACAGAAGAACTGTGATATGGTCACTCTATGTGGTATTATTTAGCTGTGAAAAGAACTATAGTTACATGTAACAATGTGGATGAATCTCAGGAACGTAAATGTTCGAGCAAATCTTTAGACGGAGTATAAAATCATTACTGTAAAGCTCAAAAGGAAGCAAATATTAGTAACATTACATAGGAATATATTCATGTTTGGGCCTATTTTTTAAACCAAAATAATGGTAAATGGAGATGTAAATTTAGGACAGTGGTAACCTTTGGAGGGTAGGTGGGGGGATGGGATGGGGAAACACTCTTCTCCCTCAAAGAAAAATTGATAATAATTAGGTCCCCAGAGAGTGTTCATCGGATTTTGTATCTTTGCTGTCAGCTTTAACTATGTTATCTATTTCCCTTTGGCTATGTTATTTTCTGTTTCTTTTACCTTTTCTTAAAAATATAATCCTTATCTCACTTTTGAGAAATAGGTAGCAAAGAATCACCAACATATCTGCAAGACAAGAATGAATGGAATACAATCCCACGCCAACAAGGATGGGTGTTTAGGCCCATTTACAGGTCTGTCCAGCATCTGCTTCCAGAGTCTAGTTTCTGCCTCCAAGGAGCTGGTGATGCTATCTGTATCAGCCTCACACTAAAACTTGCTGTACTTGGCGGCTTAGGGAAGCACCACACTGAAGCACAGGCCCAGGAGAACTACAAAAGTCACTTAGGAAAACAGTAGAATAAGGCTTCTATTGAATTTACACAATCCATTCTCAAAGTGAAAACCCGTGAACTAAAAATTACCATTTCACACACATATCCCAGTGGAAACATACATGGACACATCTCTTTCTAAATACACCGCTCATGTGAGCTGCCTCAGAGACCTACCTGAGAAACTTGTCCTTGTGGGGGTCTGAAGCTCTGGTATTTTGATGTGGGACTATAATCCCCAAGTCCTTTATTTTGGGGACCCTTTATGTGTGGGTTATGGAAGGTGCATCACAGAAAAAGTTTCCGTCACGTGATCTACATCATCACCTGACCTCCCTGAAGCCACAAGGTGTGTATGCTGAGTCATGCACACACCTCTTCTTGCATCCAGGTCTCCCCCAACCTCACCTCTCTCGCCAAGCGCCCATCAAGGTATTTCCTTCCTCCCTCCTCCCTATTTGAAATAAGTATTAATCCTGCCAATCATTTCCTAAAAAGAACATCTCATAATATTGTTAACCATACTGCTACCCAGCCATCCACCTATCCCTCTACTCATTAACCTGACTTTACTCGTATTCCCATTTGCTTAATATTTTTTTTCTTCAACATTATTCTTCCTACAAATTAACTTTTCTTTGCTTGAATTCTGGTACATTTTCCTACCTCTCTCTAGTCCTTTATGTTTCTCTCTTTCCTGGTGCTTACCTCTTACTCTTGGCACTCTATGCCTTCATTACAGGGCACAGGATGTTTCTCAAAACACGCTACCCTCCTTGCCTCAAATGTCCTTCCTACTTTATCTGGCTGGGGAATACCTACTCACCCTGTAAGCTTTAATCCGGATGTTTCTCTTGTTGGTAGATCTCCCCTTCCTGTCTAAGTGCCCCTTTTTCCAGGTGACCTTGAAGCTCCTATTGCCAAGAGGTGGAGCCTACTTCTATATGGGCTGGTCTTGGATTTGCTTTGGCATATATAATACAGTGAAAGTCACTGTTCTGAGCCCCAGCCTCAGGAAGTCTTGCACACTTTCATTCACTCTCAGACTTTCCTCGGCCACCAAGGGAACAAACCCAGGCTAGCTACTAAAGAACTGAATTGATCCAGCTACATTTAGTCAGTTATAAGGTAGGTGAGGGAAAGCCTCCTAAACCAGCCAGTCTCCAGCCAATGTTAGCTCATCACAGATGAATGAGTGAACCCACCTCAGACCAGCTACACCTGGTCCACATCAGAAGAACTTTCTAACTCACCCACAGACTCGGCAGCAATAATACAAACTTGTTGTATTCAGCCACTAAGTCATGGGGTTATTTGTTATGCAGCAACAACTGATACTCTCTGGATCCTACTTAATAGCAGTAGCATGCTTCCACATGGCTCTTATTACATGCCATGTTTTCTAGTCTTTCTCTTCCTGCTCTCCCTAAGGAGGAGATGGCAATTTTTTTGTCTTCCCAAATCTAAATGGCCCCTGCCAACTTTCAAATAAACAGGTGTCTGAAAATAATTAGTTAATTAAGGATGACAGTGATACCCGAGGGATGGTTTTGGAGGCAGATCAGAATCTCAATCCCAGCTCTATTTCCTATATATGTTACTCCTGAGAGTTTGGTTACCCTTGTTCAACCTTATCTGCCATCTATACATGGAAGACCAAATAAATATATATGCGCAGGATTGTGGTGATAAAATATATATTTCCTCCTTTACCCCTGACACTGAGTGACTGACTTGACTGTTCAGCAAATAAGAATTAAATGATAAAATGCAAAGTGTTTATTATAGTACATGGCTTCAAGTAGTATAGTACTTGATAAATGATAGCTCTACTAATATGATCATGAGCAACCCTGTTTTCACTCCTTAGAGCAGAAACTCTCAGTGCTCCATCCATATCCTCTTGGCATTCATTGTGCATACTGATCTGATGGCAGCTTCCTCTGGCAAACACCTGGAGTTCTTTGCCTGAGGCTTCCTCTGGCTGCTGGTGTCCTCTTGGCCCACATCTATGGCCGGCCACAGATGCCAGGGAGTTAATACCCTTCACTTCTATCCAGGGGAGCGGTCTTCCATCAAGAGAGATGGGGAAAGGTGGCTGATACCCTTGCCCTTGATTAGGATAAATCCAAGATATGTTCGATCCTGTATCGCAGAATTGCCCAATGGGATCATACTCCTCTTGGTCACAGTAATAATAAGATACTTTTCCTGTTTTCCTTCTCTTCCCCACTCCACAACCCCATTTCCCTATAAAGGTATAATGACATCACCTTCCAAATAAACACACCAGTATCCAATTTTTTTGTCTCACTATTTGGTTCCAGAGAAATCAACCTAAATCAACTACTAATCTTAGGGTTTTATCTTATCCTTATTATTTCAGCATAGTTACTTTTTCAGGAACTTTGACTCCACTTAGAAGCCTAGCCTTATAAAGATCTCTCCAACCAATCAAAGAGTTGTATCTGATCCAGGGGACGGCAAGACCAACCACAGAATGTGATACTACCTGTAGGTTTTCTTGAATATTTTCATCATGGTTCAATTCTCTGAGTACATCAGGACAGGGCTAACTTGCAATTGATCTTGGGTAGTTCTGTGCTTATGCTAAAAGGCACCTGGAACCATGGTATTGATTCTTGGCCAAGACAGAACTGAAATGTAATTGCTAGTATAACATGCAGTTACAAGTCTGAAACTCCCCTTCCCCCAAGGCATATTGTACCAGCCTGTCTCTGCTGTTTATGGAAACTGAGTGGATTGATGGTTTTCACCTGTTGACCTGTTCACAAAGAGCGCTTTTAGCTCCCTGGGCTGTGGGGTATAAAATGCTCCTCAATAAGCCTGATTCTTGGTTCCCCTGAGACCAGGGTATCACACATGTATCTTGGTGGTTCATGATCTGAAGATGAAGGGCATCAAGTGTGATGTAGAAAGGGCCCTGAGAGCTTCACCTAGGAGTCTTAGGCCCCTCCAATGCTGGCTGGGCTTGCTTTCTCCTGCTGTACCCTTTTCTTTATTACAGCTGTACATGTGTATACATTGTGGTGTCTCAACAATCTTTTCAATTGACACTGTATCATTGCTGCACTGGGCCTGTTTTCTGATGACCAAAAGGCTTTTGAGAAGGGTTTGGGGGTGGAGAAAGGAAAAGTTCTCACAACACCCAGTTTTAGAACCTCAAATCAGAAAGTGATCAGTACTGGAAAACAGGGCTCTATAACTTGCTGAAGCTCTTAAAACATGTTTTAACTGAATTACCCCAAAAAGTCTTCTGAACCCAGACTTTGAGGTTGGTCCATGCTCCAAAAGCGGCTGCTGGACTCTTGAATCTTAGACCTGCCTGCCAAGGTCAATGCACAATTCCTTATCCTCTCCTCCCCTCCTGTGGCTTTGCACATGCTCACTCAGCCCAAGACATGAAGCCCGCACCTATGGAGAGCTTTCAATCCTTTGGCAAACACTGCTTAAATTCTCATATTGTCTTCTTGGAACACCAGTTTTAAGGTATATTTTAATTTTTGCCTCAATGTTCCAACTAGGAGGACTCCAGTATGAAGTTCTAGTCTTGAAGTCATGCTTGAGTGACTTAAGGCACCAGTCCTTAAAAAATGCATAGGTTTCTTATTAGAAGGGCACCTGTCACATGAGTAACCTCTCTGTGATGGGAGTAACAACATTCTCAGAAGTCAGGAACCCTGCTGGAACTGGAGAGAAGTTGCATAAGAATCTGGAATTGATCACATCTCCAAGTGTTAGGAGATGACTTGTCTAGAGAACCTAAGCTTTCAAGGTGGAATCTTCTTTATTTTTCACAACTTGACATCAGCCTCCTCTGATTTTCAGAACCAAGTCACAAGCAAACATAACCTAAGCTGCTCTTTGAAACTGTAAATAAAAAAGTACCATTTGACGACTGTATGTTAAAATACAAAAGAACAGCATACCCTTCATATGGAACTTAGAATTATGTCTGGGGATTCATAGACAGCACTATGAATGGTCATCTAGTGGTCATCTAGTTTAATTTACCTGAAGCAGACCCCAAATATATTTTAAACCTATTTATCTCCAATGTCATGTCCCTAAGCCAATTCATTCTCTCTTGCCTAGGCGATGGCACTCTGCTTTCCATTATTACAGAGCTCCTAGGCCTTTAAAACTATAGAATAAACTCCCCCCTTGCTAATAACTCTCCAATAAATTCTGTCTTCATTGGGTCAAAATCCAGACACTTTTCTGTTTCTAAAAGGCGCTCCAACTTCTTCTCCTACCTCGTGCTTCTCCAAATCTCCTCTCCAAGAGATGCAGATGTGCTTTCTGAGCCTTAAGCACACCCGTCCAGGTCCTGGTTCACGGCACACACAAGGTTTTATCTCAGCTGGCTCTTTTCCACCACCCAAGTCTCAAGCCAAGATTCTTTGAGTGGTCCTCTCTGATACCCAAACTGAAGGAGCCCCTCAGTCACCCTGCATCTTGTTACCCTGTTCACTGTGTTTGCAAATGTTATGAACCGCTGCCGGTTCCTATGCACTTCCTGACCTATTTCCTCCAGCCAGAATGTCAGTTCCTTCAAGGTCATACCCTTGCCCTTTCTGTTTCACATCCCTAGGGTCTAGAACAGTTTGCTGACACGGAGAAGCCACCCAATGAATATATGTTAAATAAATGTCCTCCTCTGCTTTTTTACTATTACACAGTTTTTACTTTTCTTCAAGGTTTTATTTATTTATTTGAGAGTGAGGAGTGAGGGGGCAGGGCTGGGGAAGAGGGAGAGGGAGAGGCAGATGCCTCGCTGAGCAGGGAGCCTGATATAGGGCTTGATCCCAGGACCCCAGGATCATGACCTCAGCTGAAGGCAGATACTTAACTGACTGAGCCACCCAGGCGCCCCTACATATTTTTTTTTATTGCAATACACTTGACATATATCATTAGTCTCTGGTATACAATATGATTTGGTATTTTTATCTATTGCAAAATGACCACCACAGTAATTAGTTAACATCCATCACCTCACATAGTTATAACTTTCTTTTTTGTGTTGTGTGTGTGATGAGAACTTTTAAGATCTACTCTCGGCAATTTTCAAACACACAACACAATATGGTTAATTAACTACGGTCACCGTGCTGCACATGACAACCCCAGGACTTATTTTACAACTGGAAGTTTGTATCTTTTGACCACCTGCACCATTCCACTGACTCCCCATCCCCTTACCCTCCTCTTGCAACCTGCAATGTACTCTCTATAACTTTTAGCTCAGATTTAAAAAGAAAAAGAATTTTAACTGATTCCACACATAAGTGAGATCATACAGTGTCATTTCACTTGGCATAATGCTGTCAAGGTCCTTCTCTGTTGTCTCAAGTGGCAAGACTTCCCTTTTTATGACTGAATACTATCCCACCGTGCATGTGCGCACACACGCGCATGTGTGTGTGTGGTGTGTGTGTGTGTGTACATGATTTAAAACAAAATATAAAAGAGCAAAACTGTAACATAATTCATTCCCCTACCTTTTTTTGATGGCTGTGGATGAATCAGACTCCAGAGGAGTTTGGCTATTTTTGTGCTGCAACTTTTTGTTGGAGTTCTTCAGTGTTCTTCATTTTTCTTCAGTGTTCATTTTGGAAAGAGGTGGAAGCATTTTGCCACAGTGTATTTCTGTAACAACATGATACCAACATGCGTCAGAAACCCACCAACATTATGCTCCGTTCTTGGTTTAAAAATAAACAACCTCACTTACTTTGCATTCCTATACATGCACACATCCTTTCTCTACAGTTTCTGTCATTCTCTTAGGCATGGAGCTACTGACCTGTGATGACCTGGATCCAGGCTAGGCTCCCTTAAGCACCTTGCCTACATCTGTCATAGCATTCTCTCACCCTGGTCCACTGTGAGTCCAGCTCTTAAGAGGGAGCCAGCCGATGGAGGCAGGAACTGTGCCCTGGGTCCGACTCTCGGGGGCTGAGCCTGCTCTCTAGTAATGGCATGTTTCATACGGTCGGTTCTCACATTTGCAGTAGTCACATTCTATACATAGCCACAGACTCCAAATTACTGAATGCTGAACCCATAACCTTGTTTTAGAGTTTAAAATGTGTGTTTCTATTTAAAGACACATATATATATATATATGTACAGATTGTTGATTCATTAACATTCAGCTTAGCCAATAGCAGCAGAGCTCATGCCTGAATGAATATTGTCAAGGACATGTATTTTTTCCACAAGGCACATCACAATGAGGAATACTAAACGGAACTGCAGCACTCTCCTCGAGGTCCATTTCCAACAGCAAAACCACCAGCAAAAGCATAGAAATGCAAAAAAAAAAAAAATGAGATGGTGAATTTGCAAATACAAAATCCACGATTAATGAAGACTGATTATATATCCATTGACTGTCGATCTGTGAGTGCCTAGCCTTGCTTATGGTAGAGCACAGCACTGCCACTTAAATTAGTAAATACACAAATGCTATCAATTGGGTACAAAGGGACTAAATACAGATTTCATATGCTTCATGAAAGATCCAAATTGGAAAGCAGTTATTCTCTCCTATCTTATTAAAAGGACAAATCCCAGGTCCTAGTTCTTTTCTTCCTCTTGAGAATAATCACTGCTCATCTAATTTTCAGACAAGTCCAAAGAAAACATCCCTGAAAATAATTATAGGTTGACAGTCTACTCTATCCATTATGGGATAGGGAAGACTGTTTCCAGAAGACAGCTCCATTTTTCTCCTTGAATAATAAGAAATACCTGTTTTTATTTCATTATATGCATCAGTTAACTGTAGGCACACAGTGTATGTACTTAGTACCCTTGAATTTTCTGTAAAAATGCCAGTACTTAGTGACATTAAAAAGTGGAGGTATCATACTTTAAGACATACTTTCTCGTGCATTCAGAAAATGTTTTAGGCTTCCTTAGGGACAGAGATTTATGTTTTAAAGTTGTTGTGAGGATTTTCCCATTAAGTTTGTTTCTTAATATTTTAAAACTGGTTAAACTTAAATTTATTTGTATTTCATGGAAAGTAATCTGACAAAATTATCTTCTTAAAAGCATGTCCTATGTTTTAAACTATCATTGCTAAGATCAGAACTTGCTAAAGACGAATGTCTTCCATAGATATCAGGAAATCCTGGATGGTTCTGAAAGCTCAGTTCTTGCAAGCTTCTATTATTTTTTTTTAAGATTTTATTTATTTGACAGAGAGAAACACAGCCAGAGAGGTAACACAAGCAGGGGGAGTGAGAGAGGGAGAAGCAGGCTTCCCGCCTACCAGGGAGCCCAATGTGGGGCTCGAACCCGGGTCTCCGGGATCATGACCTAAGCCGAAGGCAGTTGCTTAACCAACTGAGCCACCCAGGCGCCCCAGCAAGCTTCTATTATTTTAATAGGCTTTTAATTTAGTTCAAAATCAGCTAAAACATAAGTAGACATAACTTCCTTTTAAAGTCTTGTGAAATTCTCTTCATATATTTCAGAGCGGCAGAAGAGAAGTGACCATGTCGGGAAATGCAATTTCATGACTGATACAGCCAGAAGAGTCTCTAACATAACAATAATTCAGTATACTTTACAGCAGAAATACCTTGATCCAGAAAAGTAAAATAAAATAAATACATCTTATTTTTATACTTTATGATTATTAGTACCATCATATTACATTTTCTATACAATTAACCAATATTTTGGTTTTAAACTTTATTTTGTAATCAGCATTAATTTTAATTGTATTTTTATTCTGCAAATAGCCAAATTAATAAAAAATTAGATGCTATAAATTTTGTTTGTCTAGATCATCACTAAAACTCTCCTCTCGATTTTTCTTTAAACACAAAACTAAGAAACCTTCATCTACATATTTCCATAAAGCCCTATAATGACTGACCTATAAAAAGCAATCTGAATGCTCAGTAGACTACATTCAGGTAACAGCTACACTACTCTGAACCTGCTGATAACGTACATCTTAATATGAGACACTGATGCCAATTAAGTTTCATGTTTTAAACCTTCAAGAGGAAGGGACTGACTCTGGAACCAACAGATGTGGCTTCAGCTTATGGTAGCTGCATGGTTCGGGCCAACTTGTCATTCCTCAAGTTTATCTGTCCATCTGAAAAATGCGGATGGACACAATTTTCCATAATATAGAGGGGTCCTCAAGATAAAGTGAAAATGTCCTATGTCAAGTACCTGGTCAATAGTGAATAGCAAAGAATGTTAGTTCTGGTTTTTACTAAGTACAAAACCAACCCAAGAAGTATTTCAGACAACTGAATTTAGCTCTTAAAACCAAAAATCAGTGACCTGTCCCTGTGAATAATATGTAAAACAAAACAGAAAACACAAAACACAAAACAAAACAAAAAAACAAGTTCTAGTTTACCCACACTTTTTCCTACCAGCAATATAAGCATTTCTCTACGTGTGTCTGTTATAGAAATGTACCCAAAGAAGCATAACTTTTTTACCCAAAAGTTTATGTCACTTTGTACATTTCATTTTCATAGATTCATAGATTCATTCCATAGATTCAATATGGCCTCTCCATATTAGGTTCCTTGACCATGAGATCAGACAAAAAAACTTTGCTACAAATGGAACCTGACTCAGGACAGATGTATTCTTGGGCTTCTTGCCAATCACTAACAAAAATAAACAAACAGACAAACAAACAAATAAGTAAATAAATAAATAATCTAAGATTCTATTTTATGTAAAATAGAACAAAGATTTGCCATCAACTATATTGGTACAAATACTTCTAGTCCCTGCACACTTGTTTTCACCTCTCATTCATGCAGGTCATTTTAGTAAGGAAAATCTGTGTTCTAAGAAGGCCGATCCAGTCAGCTAAAGAGTCCCAGCTCCTGCTCCGGGGCTCTTCTGGGTTCTTCTCACTGTTCTGCTTACTGTGCATGTGAGAAGTACCATGTATGTGGAAGTAGAAAGGCATAAATGACCCCCTTTATTTGTGCTCAGGGCTCAGACCTTTGGAGATCACTCTCCTCTGAGCCTGCTGGTGTTAAATAAACCTCCCATCCTCCACGGTCTCTGAGCGCCGCTTGGTTCTTCCATCAGGACCCAGTCCAGGTTCCGTAAGGACTTCAGGTGGTTTAGATCCAGGAAAAAATGAGCCCCATCAGCCTTGCAATCTTCGAATGTTTTTTGCATTATTCACCCTTCTATCCTCCATTTCTCCTTGTACCGAGAAATTTAAATATGTGAGTGACAGGTTAGATATGTGGTCTATGCTCTTATGTTAAAAAAACAGGAGTTCTTTTTTCTCTCGCAAAGAGAATAGGCTATGCCCTTATCCTCATTAATAGTGAATTCTGAGCAAATAAAGTCCAGTGGATTATGAAATCACAAAAGATGCTAAATACCATCAGGTCAAAATTTTCTAACTCTGAGGCATTAGGGTAAGAGGAGAGAAATAAATGGATTGTATGGAGAAAACCTGTAATTTATTTTTTAACCTTTTTTTTTTTTTTAAAAATAACTAGGATAGCATCTTTCCAAAACCAAATTAATGAGGATCATTCCTCTTAAAAATTCATCTTCAGGGGTGCCTGGGTAGTGGCTCAGTTGGTTAAGCCACTGCCTTCGGCTCAGGTCCTGATCCTGGAGTCCCGGGATCGAGTCCCACATCGGGCTCCCAGCTCCACGGGGAGTATGCTTCTCCCTCTGGCCTTCTCCCCTCTCATGCTCTCTCACTTACTCTCTCTCAAATAAATAACATCTTTTAAAAAAATTCATCTTCATCACTGTGTCATTTGATAATAGCTTTTTCTTTGTGTATACTTTGTAACATGGATAATTCTATACTTTCAACTAGATGTAGCCCTCCTCATTTAATAGGAAAACCCTTAGATACACAAAAGGGTTTCATTACCGGGTTTGACAGTATAAGAGCCAAGCAGAAAACAAGCTGGCAGAGACAGTTTAATATAAACCTCCTCTGAGGACTTGCAAACAACATCACATTTGTTTTCTGCTACTCATCTGCCCCTCTGTGATCTCTGTCTCTCTATATATAATAAAATATTTATAGCCAGAGCTCAGCAGCCCTTCCTCTTTCTTCACTGTTGGAATAAGGTGTGTTCTGCTCCCTGGTAGCGAACAACAAATAGAAACACTAAAACTCTGAATATATAACTTTGGGGGAGAAGAAAACCTCATCCGCTGAAAAACAGATTTTCTTTCATTCAAAGCAAGATAACTGTGACATATGGGACTGCATTTTTTCAGTAATTATTTATGTATTTGTCAAGTGTACCGAATCCTCTCTAGGGAAACTTCTAGAGAGTCCACAGAGCTGTTGCCTCTCTTTGGATTTCCTCTAATACAGATTGTGCACTATTTTGTTTTTCTTTTCAGGGAATAATGAAGCTTGACTTTTTTTAAAAAACCAATCTCATCTTTTCCTACAGGAAAATATCCTGTTTGAATGTCTGGCCTCTACTTGCGAAACCTTTCCTCTGAGACAACGGAAGGATTGAGCTTTATAGGACTGAATTGTGGGTAGTATTCTCATGTTAACGCTCCTTTCATCTGCAAGACCAGTTTGTGTGTTGGCTCTTATTTTAAGGACTAACTATTCTTCATGCTAACAACCACGTAAACACTTAAGTTTGGATATACTGGTTTTCTAGTTGACCAGAAAAGGTACTTTGAATTTTTATTTGCAATATGGCCCCAAGTTCTTCACCTCCGCTGATGAGTACTTGCTTTCCAAACTTGATTGAGTAAAGGAGTCTGTATCTGGGCTTCCTTATCTCAGTCACACAATTTTCAGAGGGTTGGATGAGAGGATGTGTGTGTAAGACCTTTAGATACTCTGAAGCGCTCCACACCATGAGAAGAGTTATTTTAATTCCTAGGTCTTTGAATTATATGAACATTAATCTGATACAGAAAACAGAAATGGTAACAGCTCAAGACTTGGTGATAATGTCTCTGGAATTATGAGGGGTCTCTGGCTTCCATCTCAGGCGATCTGCACGTGTCTAAGCTGATGTTGCTGAGCTTAGATTTCCTGAGCAAAATGATGATATGGGAAAATACTGGGGAGAGACAGACACAGAGAAAAGGGGCCACCATGGAGTTCCATATTTATAACCACTTCCCTCTGGGAGTCCTTAACTGGGCGTCATCACTTCGAGTCCCTAGGATCATTTAGATAGGATTTATGGGTTCCATGAATTTGGATGAGAAAGAAATTACCTGTCGATTTTCATCAGCCTTGAACAGGCAACAAAACCCAGGAATATTCTAACCACCTATAATCGAGAAACATGAACCTTTCGACACCACACTGTAATTGCTGCAGACGCCTTGAAATATCATTTGCACTCAACACTACTCCAAGTATAGGGCAGTTATTAGGTCTGCCACTAGGTATTATATTTCCAAATCAAGTAACTCAAATCACCAGAACACAAATTTATTTTATTTGATGGTTGAATAACTTTATGTCAACATAATTCATTTCCTTTATAACCCTAGGTATTTTATTTTATGCATTTTAAAACAGTATGTTGTCATGGAGGCAACCTAGTGATTCCACTCCTAGGTATCTACCCAAAGAATGGAAAACCCATACTCAAATTCTGCTACAGGAATGTTCATAGCAACATTATCTGCAGTAGCTGAAAGGTGGAAATAACCCAAATATCCATCAACAAATGAATGGATAAATAGAATGTGGTATTTCTAGAACATGGAGTATGGTTCGGGTATAAAAAGGAATGAAGTAGGATACATGCCACAATGTGGATGAACTTCAAACGTGCTAAAGGAAAGAAGTCAGACACAAATAGTCACACGTAGTAGGATCCTACTCGTATGAAATACCTGGAATACATAAATGCACAGAAAGAGAAAGCAGACTGCTGGTTACCAGGGCCTTGGGGGTCAGGATTACAGAGAGAATGGCTTCAAGGTGTACGGGGTTTTATTTTCTTTTTTCTTTCTTTTTTTTTTTTTTTAAAGATTTTATTTATTTATTTGACAGAGAGAAACACAGCTAGAGAGGGAACACAAGCAGAGGGACTGAGAGAGGGAGAAGCAGGCTTCCCGCCGAGCAGGGAGCCCGATGTGGGGCTCGATCCCAGGTCTCCAGGATCATGACCTGAGCTGAAGGCAGTCGCTTACGGGCTTTTATTTTCTAATGGGGGAAATATTTTGGAGCTAGACAGATGTGGTGGTTGTGTAACTTTACAGGTGTTAAATGCCAGTGACTTGCTTACATGACAATGGTTAATTTTATGTCATGTGAATTTTCTCTCAACAAGTAAAACCAACACAATATTAAAAAGTTGTTCCCAGTCTTCCTGAGGCCGCCAAAGGAGTCCATAGCCCAGCAAAAGGATAAAATCCCTGACTTAAAATTTTCCACAATGACACGACCTCCTCTTCCTTTGGCCCAACTGAAGATTACTCCACAGTTACTCAAATTTCCCTAGCGTACCAGAGTACCCAACGCCTGAAGTTAGAGTTAGCAGGAAGCAAGAACATTTGCTTATGAGCATTAAGCTTGCTGTTGAACAATTTATATTTGCCTCTATATTTCTCATAGACACTTACAGATGTATTCCAGAAAACAGAGAATGACCAAAACTTTCCAGGTAAAGACGGTTATTAGCTATCACAACGAACTACCTGTTTTAAATGACCAGAAGTGGTAGACATTCCTTTGTCAATGGTAAGGTTTCCCCATGCTATCAGTTCTCCTACATACTATTTTAGGAATATCTTCATGTTAGGTATAATGCTCCTAGAACTTTATTCCACTTCCTTTATTTTTTTCATTCAACAAATACACATTGTAATATCCACTAGTAACGAAGAAAAAAATGGGACAGGAATGAGAATGACAGAAAGTTACTAGAAAAAGATCTAGGGCGCCTGGGTGACTCAGCTGGTTAAGCGACTGCCTTCGGCTCAGGTCCCACATTGGGCTCCCTGCTCGGCGGGAAGCCTGCTTCTCCCTCTCTCACTCCTCCTGCTTGTGTTCCCTCTCTGGCTGTGTTTCTCTCTGTCAAATAAATAAAATCTAAAAAAAAAAGAGAGATCAAGAAAGGGACTCCCAAGAAGTAGCCTTTGAACAGAAACTTGAATGAAGTATTTGATACTCATTTGACACTCATCAGTATTCATTTGAGTAATACAGTGAGATCAATAGTATCCTAGGCTATGGAGACAGTGTGTGCAAATGTCCTGAGGTCAAGAATGTTCACGAAACAACACTGAAGGCCCATGTGACTACAGAGGAGCAGTGAGGAAATAATGATATGAAAATAAGGCAAGAGCATTAGCCACTAGCCAGACTGTGGATGGCCTTAGAGGCCATGGCTAAGATTTTAGAATTTATTATAAATCTGATGGGTAAGCAATTGAAGAGCCTTGAGCAGAAGGTGGCATGATCTAATTTACATTCTGAAACTGTTCATAGATATAGTAGAAACACAGCAGGTGGGCAAGTTTGAAACATTAAGAGGCTATTTTGGTAGCACATACAGGCAAAAAAAATGATAGCAACTTGGACTAGGTTGGGAGCAGTAGAGACATTGAGAAGTAATCTGATTTTAAATATATTTTCAAAGTACAAATGACCCTTTGAAGGGCTGGCTATGGTGCCAGAGAAGGTACTTCACCGTGAGCTAGGTGGACAGCAGGACCACTTAGTGAGCTGGGAGGCACTTGGAGAGGAGCAGATTAAAATGGTGCTTTGTCCATTTGAGCTACTGTAACAAAATACCACAGCCTGGGTAGCTTATAAACAACAGCAATTTATTTCCCACAGTTGTAGAAGGTGCAAGTCTGAGATCAGGATGGCATCATGGCTGGGTGATGACTGTCTCCTGGATTACATTTTCACATGGTAGAAGGGGCTGAGAGTTCCATGGGATCTCTTCTTCAAGCACAGTAATGCCATTCATAAGGGCTTCACTCTCACAGCTGAATCACTGCCCCAAAGCCTTACATATTTCAACACACACTTTGTGTAGAGGACACAATCATTTGGACTGAATCTATGTGATGGTCAAGAAAATCAAGCATTTGAGGGGCTCCTGGGTGGCTCAGTCATTAAGCATCTGCCTTCAGCTCAGGTCATGATCCCAGCGTCCTGGGATCGAGCCCCGCATCAGGCTCCCTGCTCGGTGGGAAACCTGCTTCTCCCTCTCTCACTCCCCCTGCTTGTGTTCCCTCTCTAACTGTGTTTCTCTCTGTCAAATAAATAAATAAAATCTTTGAAAGAAAGAAAGAATGAAAGAATGAAAGAACGAAAGAAAGGAAGAAAGAAGGAAAAGAAAAGAAAGAACATCCAGCGTTTGGCTTAAAACATGAGAGATTTCATCGCAAAAGTTGGCCCAAATTCCTTGTCTTTTGCATGCTTTACACCAAGTAATATTTTAGGTGCCTCCCTCTCTGGTTTGGCTACATGACTTGATTTGGCCAATGCAGCATTAACCACTTTTCTATATTTTCAATGACTTGTGTACCTGCCATTACCATGAAAACATATCCAGGATAGATGGATGCAGAAACACAGACACAAGGAGAGAAACAGTATGGCCCTGATACCCCAGCCAAAGCCATCCTAGATGAGTTACCAGCCACCCGGTAAATATATACAAGTCCGCTAACTACCAGTAGAGCCATCAGGTCAACCTACAGTTGACCCAAGATATATAAGCAAGCCTAGCTTAGATCAACTGAACCCTGCAGAGCTGTGAACTTAAGAGATGTTTAAATAGTTGTGTGACTGGTTGTTACACAGCATTTGTATGAAAATATATGAACGACACAAAATGTACCCAAATATGAGAAATACACCTCATCCCAGCCAATCCAGTGAGGCTGTTCTTACATTCTAATCTGCTTGTGGGTTGCAAATAGAATGTGGTAGGAAAACAGTAACAAAACTGAATCATAAATAATGAACAAACCATAAAATCCAGGCTCCCTCACTTGTATAAGTCTATTCCAAGAAAGGCCCCGCCTGGGTGACTGAAATTAAGCTTTTCAATATCTACAATTGGGGCGCCTGGGTAGCTCAGTCATTAAGCAACTGCCTTCGGCTCAGGTCATGATTCCGGAGTCCCGGGATCAAGTCCTGCATCGGGCTCTCTGCTCGGCAGGAGGCCTGCTTCTCCCTCTCTCACTCCCCCTGCTTGTGTTCCCTCTCTCGTTGTTTCTGTCAAAAAATAAATAAAATCTTTATAAATAAATAAATAGATAAATATCTACAATTTAGTAAAGTTTAAGTCTTTAATACTGCGATATATTTTAAGAATTATTGTTAAATTCAAGACATTCCTCTCAAGTGTAAGATGTTATGGCATTTCAGGATTTCTTCAGATTGCCAACACTCAACTACTGATTCATTATCAATATCCTCCTTGACTTGGCTTCTAATACCTTCCCTGCACAATAAGGAACAGGGACAGATGTATCATGAAGGCAAAGGCGCAAGGCTATTTACTTGTTTATGGACACTGAGACCCTGAAACAGACCCTAGCAATATGTTCACATGGTTGTATTTTCACAAAACATGCAAAAGTAAGATATTTTAACAGTAACTGGTTAAGACAGCTGTCTCTTTACATTCCAACTTCCTACATCACACTTCTCTACGTGTTGCATGGAGCTGGGGTGGTGATGGTTATTTTGGGGCTCTAGCTAAGGGGAAACTTGAGCTGAGGTTGCATTTGGTTTGTAATGAGTGTTTTGCAGTAAAGTTCCATTACAGTTCAGTTTCTGTTGGTCACCCCATGCAGCAGTGGCTTTCAGGAAATCTGCAACACCTCCATGGGCTGACTGACCCAGCATCCCAGCTCAGAGATGTAGGCCTAGGGAGCACACTGCAGTCGTGTGTTCTCTGCAGCTGGGGATGTGTGTGCATGGAGAAAGTCTGCCTTTTCTAAAGCTTCTGAAGCTCTGTAACATGGGGACAACACCTCCTAGGCCACAAGGTATTTTTGAAGACTCACAACATCTTTATTTAGAAAGTTGATAACGGGGCGCCTGGGTGGCGTTGGGCAACTGCCTTCGGCTCAGGTCATGATCCTGGAGACCCGGGATCGAGCCCCACATCGAGCTTCCTGCTCTGCTCTGCGGGAAGCCTGCTTCCCCCTCTCTCGCTCCCCCTGCTTGGGTTCCCTCTCTAGTTGTGTTTCTGTCAAATAAATAAAATCTTTTTAAAATTTTTTTAAAAATAATGCAATTAATAAAGAGGAGCAAATCGTATGAATAATAAAAATACTGAAATTCTTCCTGATTTGACACAAATGAAGATTATGAAGAGAACATAAAACAGTCAAAACAAGGAAGACACTGATGACTAGTGGTGATACAATTCAGCAAAGAGTATTTAAGATTAGTCATCGCATAAGAAAACTTCTAAAGCCTTGGACTCTTAGGCCTCCTATAATTCAAAAGATGTGATAAAAATTTTCCAGAATTTGATCATTTTAAAAAAAGGTTTCATGTCATTACTGATAAGCAGTAATGCCAAAATAAACTTTTCTAAAGTGTATTTATATAAAATAAATCTCAGACTTCTTCACAGAAGGACTGCTTTATGTTCCTATTTACACTATAAAAAGATATCTCAAAATAAATTTTTTCTTTTTTTTTTAAGAGAGGGAGGGAGAGAGAGAAAGGGAGAGGGGGAAAAAAAAAGCAGACAGCCAGGGATAAAGGGAGAAACAGACTCCCCACCAAGCATGGAGCCTGACATGGGACCCCATCCCAGGACCCTGGTATCAAGACCTGAGCCAAAGGCAGATGCTTAACCGACTAAGCCACCCAGACACCCCTCAAAATAGTTTCTATATATAAAGGTAAAGAGATAATCAAAGCATTTTTAGCCAAAATATATATGGGTCAAGGTATCACAGAGGTGGAGTGGAAGGTCTACTAATAAAAATACTCTGCTTTCCTGATTTTGTGATGTTTCTACTGTTAGTTTTTTAGCTTTGTAATTTGATATGGATTATTTCATTCTAAGTATTCATATTCCTACTTAATTTAGCATCCACTGGCACTCATTCTAAACTCATGGATCATTAGATTTATGGATCTTGATTGCTGGGCCATCAGTTATGTTTCCTTTATATGATTGCTCAAAGTTTACATTTAAAAAGTTAACAAAAATGTATATACAAAGCATAACTAATAGTTCCATCAAATTAGAAATATCAGAGTCAAAAAGGAGTAGTTTTGTAACATTGTCTGTTTTGATGATGGCTACACACAGCAATTTCACTTCTGGAATTCATCTTCTGCTGGGTGGTATTTGTCAATGAATTGAAATCCTGATAAGGGTAACCCATTCTAAGTGAGACTGAAATTAATCAAATGCATGACCGGGTTGCCTGGCTGGCTCAGTGGGTTAAAGCCTCTGCCTTCGGCTCAGGTCACGATCTCAGGGTCCTGGGATATAGGCCCACATCGGGCTCTCTGCTCAGTGGGGACCCTGCTTCCTCCTCTCTCTCTGCCTGCCTCTCTGCCTACTTGTGATCTCTCTCTCTGTCAAATAAATAAATAAAATCTTTTTAAAAAAAATTCATGACAGGGGCGCCTGGGTGGCTCAGTCATTAAGCATCTGCCATCAGCTCAGGTCATGATCCCAGAGACCGGGGATCGAGCCCCACATTGGGCTCCCTGCTCCCCGGAAAGCCTGCTTCTCCCTCTCTCACTCCCCCTGCTTGTGTTCCCTCTCTAGCTGTGTTTCTCTCTGTCAAATAAATAAATAAAATATTTAAAAAGAAAAAATTAAAAAACCCAAAGGCATGACAAAGTGGAGTATAAGAATATTTTTTAAGCAGAGAAAAATATGAATAAATCTTTGATTATATGGCTGGTGGAAAAATAGCAGAAGGATTTTTGACCATTTGGTTAAGGTTAAGGTGTTGTCTGCCATGTGGTAAAATGTTATTATTTGTCCCTTCTTCATAGTTAGTAAATACCTTGGGGGGATAGATACTTTGTGACTAGGCAAATACTGTGTTGTCCCCAAACTTGAGTCCATTAACTTTAGCATCCGTCAGTGGATTGTGTCTGCAATAATGATTGCTGTGGTATTCACCTAATGGTAATGTTCCTTCTTCTCTTTCACTGGAGTTTATTTAATTCCATGTATTCTTCCCTAAAGGAGAACTGTCCCTTCACTCTATGAATATATTCAATTATTTATTTATATCTGCATGTACTTAGTGATATTTTTTCCTACGGGTTATAATCCCAAAAAACCCTATGGGTTATATCTCATTATATATTTGGTTGCTCAAATTATACAAGTTTTGTCTATTTAGAATGCCATCAGGTTGGTCCATGCATCCTATTGACATGCTCTGGTTCCTTTGAGAGTGTTTCCTTACTTTCTGACAAGAAAAATATTCTGGGCAGTTCTCAGATTTTCCCTGCCCCAGGCATAGAATTGATTACTTTTGCAAAGAGCCCCAGTTCCTTTACTGGGAAATAGAGTTAAGAAATCAAGATCTGTTCCTTTATTGGAAAACAGAGTTAAGAAATCAAGATCTGGTGCTAGGTAGGCTCTTTGCTCCTGAGGGGTCACCACTCCCTCTGTGGACCAAGCTAGGAAATATGTGTATGTATACTAACCCATACATATACACACACCTGCATTTGTGCATACCTCAATCTAATCATGAGAAGCCATCAGAGAAATCCAGATTGAGAGATTCTACAGAATAACTGAATAGTATGCTTCACGTGTCAAGTTCATCAAAGGAAGGAATGAACAACTGTCTTAGTTTGAAGAAAACAAAAACATGACAACCAAGTGTAATTTGGGATCTTGGATCAAAGAAAAAAAGGATATTAATGGAAAAACTGATAAAATCAAATAAGGTTTATAAGCTTAGTTTACAGCAAAAGTTGGCAAATTAAGGATATTAATGGAAAAACTGATAAAATCAAATAAGGTTTATAAGCTTAGTTTACAGCAAAAGTTGGCAAATTACAGGCCATGAGCCAAATCTGGTCTGCCATTTGTCTTTGTACATAAAGTTTTATTAGAACACAGAAAGTCACATATGTTCATGTGTTTTTTTGTGCCACGATGGCAGAGTTAACTTACAGTGGCAGAAACCTAAAATAATTACTGTCTGGCCCTTGACAGAAAAAGCTTGATAATTCCTGGCTGATAGTATTATATCATTTTTAAATTCCTATTTTAGTAATTCCTACTTTAGTAATTGTACTACAGTAACTGCACTATAGTAATTGTACTACAGTTACATAAAATGTTAACATTACGGATGAAAAGTATATGGAAACTCTTTGTATTATCTTTACAACCTCTTTCTGGATCTAAAATTTCAAAATAATAATTTCAAAATATTCAAATTAAGTGCTACTGTACAAAATTCAGGAAACTTCAGATTAAATCTCTGTGAGTTTTTTGTCTGTTTTTTTAAAGCTAAGACAATTTATAACATTGTCCAACAATCAAAGTAAAGTGAAAGTTGAGACCTAGGGTTAATGTGTCAGACACTGCTAGTCATTGACTCACTATTGGTTTCCATAACATCAGAGCCCTGATTTTGTTTGGCACAGGGTGTCAGTTAGAGATCGTTATTTCCTAATCTCTATGATAACGAGGGCTGGGCAATGTCATATAAGCACTAGTGTTTCAGTGAGACTTTAAGGGACACGCATTAGAATAAGGCCCAAAGGGCCCTATGTGTCGTCCTTTCTACTGCCTCTTGCCTAGAAAAAAAATGTGATGGCTCAAATTTCAGTAGCTGTATTAGAC
This sequence comes from Spilogale gracilis, assembly GCA_004023965.1. Taxonomy (NCBI): domain Eukaryota; kingdom Metazoa; phylum Chordata; class Mammalia; order Carnivora; family Mephitidae; genus Spilogale; species Spilogale gracilis. The sequence continues at coordinate 3,350 of PITA01011810.1, read as the reverse complement.
CACGAGGTGAAAAGGGATGCACCTTTTCATGGATCCACCCCCATTTCAGATAGAGTTGAAAGACAGAAGAAGTTTGTGGTAGATTTATTATGGCCTAGTGTTTCATGCATCCTGGTATTCAAACACTTTGCATTATCTCCCATTGAGAACTAGAACCTGTTTCCCCACCCAGTTAACCTGGGCTGGCTCTATGACATGATTTGATCAAGAGAATCACTTCCAGGGGCGCCTGGGTGGCTCAGTTGGTTAAGCGACTGCCTTCGGCTCAGGTCATGATCCCAGAGACCTGGGATCGAGTCCCACATCGGGCTCCATGCTCGGCGGGAAGCCTGCTTCTCCCTCTTTCACTCCCTCTGCTTGTGTTCCCTCTCTGGCTGTGTTTCTCTCTGTCAAATAAATAAAATCTTAAAAAAAAAAAAAAGAGAATCACTTCTGAACCTAGACCTCAACAGGCCCTGAGTGATTCTACTACTGTCTTTTAGAAACTTTCCACTGATACGTGAAATATCCTGTGCTAGAGAATGCTGAAAGGTCATGTAGGAGGGGACCCATTAGCCTTAGTTGAGGACATTCTAAAACCAGATGCCCAAATACAGGAGAGAATCAAGTCAAGATGCACTGAGCTTCTTACTAAAACCCATGTTGACTGCAGATACAGGTGAAACCAAGACTAGAAAATTCTCCCAGTTGATCCATAGACTTATAAGCAAGAGTACATTCTTGTTCGATGACACTGAGTTTAAGATAGTGTGCTTTGTGGTGGTCTCTGATAACCATGAAGTTACCACTGTGACCTGAGACTTCTCACCTAAGTCATTTTTTTGAAGTAAACTCTATCTACAATGTGGGGCTTGAATTCACGACCCCAAGATCAAGTTACATGCTCTGCTGACTGAAACACCAGGTGCCCCAGTACTTTTATAAGAGAAAAAAAGCCACCTTGGCTAAACCACTTTTATTTTCAGTCTGTCTTTCTTGCCACAAAATAGAGTTCCTAACTGATATACAGAGGGCATGAGATGTCTACTTTTCTCTAAACCCCATGCATCATGTATTATCCATTTATGTTACCTGCCTCCCTCCCCCACCCCCCAGCACTTGAATATATGACTTCTACTCTACAGATACATTTTTGAGAAAGAGGAAGAAAGAGTATTTTGGTCTCATTTTGTATTTTGAGGCTCCCTTAATTCTGTGGATTTTTTAAGGGGACATATTAGAGGATAATTATATATTTTGCTTCATAAAACTCATACCATACCCCAAACCACTTAAGCTGGTGGTCCATGGCTCAGGACAACAGTTACCCATAGGAAACAAAAGAAATAACAGGAATGATGGGGTTTTTACAGCTTTTAAAACTTACTAAATTCATGCCAGCCTTCCTATGTTGTCAAGTGCTACTGGAAGTTCAGTGAAATCCCTTTAGAGAGAAAACATTTCTCTTGGAAAAGAGCAGTATAAATCTATCTTCAAATATTATAAAAAATGTGAAAATCCAGGCTACCGTTCACTTTAACATATACACGTAGGACTATATATCAAAAGAATTTCAAATTTCAAACAAATACTAAATTCCATTGTCCTGTCATACAAATGAACATGTAAAATAGTTATATGTAAATCATAGCAGACTTAAAATAATTGTTAACATAGTGATTATTTAAAATATATAAGAAGTGGAGCACCTGGGTGACTCAGTCAGTTAAGTGTCCCACTCGGGTCATGATATCAGGGTCCTGGGATCCTACCCTATGTCGGCCTCCGTGCTCAGTGCCAAGTCTGCTGGAGTTTCTCTCCTTCCCCACCACTCATGTTCTGTCTCTCTCACTTGCTCTCTCTTTCTAAAGTAAATAAATTAGGGGCACCTGGGTGGCTCAGTCACTTAAGGGTCTACCTTTGGCTCAGGTCATGATTCTGGGGTCCTGAGATACAGCCTCACATTGGGGTCCCTGCTCGGCAGGGAATCTGCTTCCTTCTCTCCATTTCCCCCTCCTCCCCCCACTCATGCACTCTCTCAAAGAAATCAATAATCTTTAAAAAAATAAATCTTTAGTATATACAAGAAGTGACAACCTATCAATTAAAATACATAAGGGCAAATACATAAGGGCAATAATTATATTGCTAATGAAAAGCAGTACAATTTAACTTTATTCTTTTACATTTATTATTTTAAAACTAAATGGCAGTATCAGTCAATAAAATTATCATCAAAAAGATGCTTTAATTTGTAACTAGTCTTCTGCCATGTTTTCAGAAAAAAACTGAGAGATACCTTTCTCTTACGGAAACCTCTACTCTTTAATATTACCTCAGGTATGTGAGAAACACAAGAGTATCGAGGCCATGTTTTGAATGGAGGTATTTATCATTTCATTCTGCAAGACAAAAAAAATTTAAAAAAGTAAAAGCATGGGCATGCTCAAGAAAGTCTTAGGCTCCAAAGATTCTTTGTAAAGCATAAAAGCTCTTAAAATCTGAAAAAAGTGTGTTGTGGATGTGTTCTGACATGATGCGCTGTGTTCCTTGGAATGAATGAATACACAGGTACATACACACCAATTTGCAGATATCAACAACTGCTGTTAGCCCAAGCAAGCGGCGGTCTAGTCCCCTGAGTTCTTTTTTTTTTTTAAATAAAGATTTTGTTTATTTATTTATTTGACAGAGAGAGAGAGAGAGAGAGAGAGAGAGAGAGAGAGAGAGAGAGAGAGACAGCACAGCATGGGTAGCGGGAGAGGGAGAAGCAGACTCCCCAATGAGCAGGGAGCCCCAATATGGGACTCGATCCCAGGACCCCAGCATCATGACCTGAGCCAAAGACAGATGCTTAACCAACTGAGTCACCCAGGCTCCCCATACACTGAGTTCTTGATTGCTGAGTTCATATTCTTGTCAGCTAGTTTTCTGTGCTAACCTACAGGGACACAGCCTCACCCAGTGTAAAATGAGATTCACGTACATCAATGATTGATAGGAAAGTTTCTTAAAAACACATCTCAAAAGTCAGAAAAGGGAGAATTCCTGTGCTGCAACACACTAGCAAGAAGCAATTCAAACAGCTGCAGTGGGTACTGACATAATGGCAAACAACCTGGACACCATTTTGCCGAGTCCTATGGCATTCATTTCACCAATAGATTTTGGTAAAACCTGTCTTCATGGTAAGGAAGCAGGTTCTAAAATAGCACTGTCCAGTCGAAATATAATGTGATCTGCGAATGTACGACACAAATGTAACTTTAAATTTCTTAATAGCTGCATTAAAAAGGTAAAAATAAATGGGTGAAATTAATTTTAATAATGCATATTATTTAAATTAGCCAAAAATAATTTCAACATGTATT
>PITA01011809.1:33520-65034 GCA_004023965.1 Spilogale gracilis | reverse complement strand
CCAAAAAAAAAAAAAAAAAAAAAAAAAAAAAAAAAACTTCATTTTTACTAATCTCCTGTCTATATTTAAAATGCATTCTCTTATATATCACAATCTAATCATCTGAAAAAACTATCATTTCAATAGTAACTAATTTCCATTGCAATCCTACTTTTAGTTTAGGCACTTAAAAAACAGTATTATGAAAAGGAATCCATAGGTCCTACCACATTACCAACATGGTCCATGACCTAAAATCCAATAAAAACCCCTACCCCAGACACATATCCCAAAATACAATGTTCTCCTGGTCTCATGTCAAAAGTACTTGGTTCTGTGCTCTCTCTGCAAGCACATCCCTTAGCCCTACTAGCCCCTTCAATTCTGCCCTCGGGACTGTCCACTCCACTGAGATGACATTCCACAACCAATTTTTTCTTTCCCTGGAAATCTACCTCACTCCCACCTCTCCCACAGTGCACCATGGCTGGTCTATGTGTTCCAGAGAATATGGCAAAAATGACGGTATGTCGCTTCCTAAATTAGGTTCCATCTCCCTAACACTATGCACAGCCTGTTCACTGCCCTAGGAACAATCTTGCAATTCCTTGGCCTAGAAGATCCTTCACAACGCTTCCCTTCCCGGTTCCCAATCACTATCACAGGCATGCTGAGCACCTGCAAGTTCCTGACCTCACCACAAAGACCACAAACCACCAGGGCCTGAATAAATGGGTTCCCTCAGCTCCCTTCTCTCCTCCACCCACTTATGAGGCTAACTCCTACTTCTCCTTCAGATTCCACTACAGCATTACCTGCTCTAGGTAAGAAGGTAAGATACACCAAAACACTACCTCAAGTATTCCCACAGCACCTGGAATTGACATCTATGAGAATACACTCTGTAGAGAATTACCTGTTTATTTCTCTATTTTTCTGGATTCTCACTGAAGGAAGAGCCAATGTCTTTACAATTATATACCTTTTTAGCACCACACCTAGCACACAGTAGGTACTCAATAAATATTCAATAAATGAATGAAAGATACATCCTAGTGTTTTTTTAACTGAACTGATGATTCAAATCTTATGGCAAAATGTCCTACTTTAAAAGCATATACCCTTAGGAATTATATACTGTTGAAGTCCCGAGTTTAGTGTGAATTTGTAACGGGAGCAAAAGAAATCTAAAAGATTTAAGATGAGTTTAGAAAAACATCACATCAAAAATGAAAACTAATGAACACATTTCCTTCATATAAAACGTTTAACCAAAATGCCATACTCACCTCTGTAAGCAGTATTGCTAGCATATCCTGTCTCTGAAAACGTATAGCCAGATGTACAAGAGTATAGCCAACATCAAAAGCAGAAGGACGGTTCAGCAAGCGCACTTCGTCTGCAGTGAGCTGACGTGCAATGTCTCCTCCTGACGACTTATATGCTTCTATAGCTGCTAAATCACCTTCTACAACCCCTAGAACAAGCAGCAAGATAGAAAAGAGTTTATTTCTATTTTTCTTCAAAAAGCATAAACCTGTTACATTCCCTCTAAACCCTTTTAAGTGTTTCTCTAGGACTTCTGGATTCCAGGACATTTAAATGTCCTAAAGAATATTAAGGAAAACTGGTATATTCCTCTCCCTTTAACTTCTTTCCAAAACTAGAACTACCTATTTAGGTACTTACCTTCACATCAGTGCTGGCTCCATGCTCAAGGCTTAGAGGAATCATTAGAATACATTAATTGGATCAAAGATCAGTAATCCTAGTATGAGAAACTAGACTTTACAGAAGACACTAGACTCCTATTCTGGTCCCAACTCTGCAGAAACCAAGGAGACGGGGATGTGCTTCCCGTTGGCTTTAGGTACCCTTTACAACTGCCATTTTTTAAGCTGAATCAAAACAAATGCTGAGCCTTCCATATTGCTGTTTAGCTAGGAAACAATTCGGAGCAATTACAATCATTTTCAATATAAGCTAAAGTTAGCAACATTTTGATTTCAGAATCTCTCAAAGCCGAGTCTTCCTTACACTCTTTAAGTATTAATACAGTAAAACTTGAACCAGATGAATTAGAAGAAAAAAAATATGCTAAAATAAAACATTACAAACCAGCTCAAGGTAGGATATAACAAGTATCACTTTTTCCGAATCCATAAAAAATTTTCTGCTCCCACTAAAACATGTTATTAAACTTACACAAATTAAGGTGAAGACAGTAATCCTATTTACTAAGCAGTACAGTACACATCTATGAATAAATACCCTTGGCAAAATATAAGGGTGTAGGTAAGCTTCAAATTTAATCACAGATAGTGTTTTACACACACACAAGCACACAGCCCAAGACTGTAGGATCATGTAATTTTAAGTGTGTCCTAAGTTATATCAGGAAAAATTTGTTGGGTAAAATGCTAACACTAGCCAAAAATATTCTTAGTGTATTTTTTAAAAGTCCATCTTGAATCAAAATTAGAGAAATAAGAGCTACTCTTTGGAGTCTAACAAATTGGTACAATGCAACAATTTCTCCCAATTATTAAAAATAACAACTTTAAAAAAATTTAATTCCTATGTTCACTGAATGCCCATGACATGCAAAGCACTGTATTAGGCAATGAGAGAAACACAGATAGTAAAAACATGATTCCTATACTCAAAACAATCCTTTCTCATCACACTTGTGATGAGAAGTTTTCAGACTCTGTGGTCAAAGATCCTCCCTGCAAATCTGGACCCAATCTCCAAAAAAGGACACCCTGCCGCCGACACAGACATCAAATGAGAACACCTTCTTACAGGAACTTTTGTTTTCATGGCCACATCCTAAGTACAGCTGTCACTTCCACCCCCAATACGGAAAGGACTAAAACACCCTGAGGAGGCCCAGTGTCCTGGAGAAGTCATCAGGGCTAAAATGTGATATGGCTGGCAGGAATCTTCTCGAAAGGGCAAGCCTTAAGAATAGACACAGAAAGTCCTATTGAAATAAAAACAAATCTATGGTTAAAGAGTTAAGTATACAAAGAACTCTAAAATTTGTTTGTTTTAATGAAAACATGAGAATAATCTCGTGAATAATCTAATGTAGTTCATCTCTTTAGAATTAAATATGCCCTGCTCCGTTTCCTTCCATGTATATGTACTTCCAGTATGACAGTAGCTACTTTTCATTTAGTCTTTTATCAAAGCTGTCACTATTTCTGGGTGCTTTCAATATCATTGCACCTTTTATAATTTTTAAGCTGTAAAATACATATTTATAAAATAAATAGTTATAGAATTTCTTTATGATATAAGGAAAGCCATCCAAGGACCAAAAAGACTGATCAATTTACCTGAGAGGATCCTAACACCTACACAGAACATGTAGCATCTTTGTACCTACTTAGGCACGTGCATGCACATGCACACACACACACACACCTTCTTTTGTTTCCCAAAGACAAAGATGACTGCCAACCAACCTCTACTTTTAGCTAACTCACCATATAGCTGATGTCTGGAAGAATCTCATCTTAGAAATCCTTGCTTAAGAATTAATTTCCTCTGTCATGTTTGTGAGGGATTTCTGTAATTAAAAACTACCTAACATAATGGGGGGTGGGGGTACAGACCAAACAGCATAAGGAAGTTGACAAACTGTACTTTGCAATTATGATTTACAATGTCACCCAGTTGCCTTCAAATTAAGCATATATTTTTTAAAAAATATAACTAGAACTTCAAATGGTGAACTGCACAGTATATGAATTTTATCTCAATAAAGAGGATACATATACACAAAAACAGGATTTCTATTCATCCAAATCGAAAAAACCAAAACAATTACTTCCCCCAACCCCAAACTCTGCATTAAACTGCAGAAGGGTATGCTGCCGCTCCCCAGCGTGGAGCAAAACCAGGAGGGCAGAACAGGAGGATGAAGAGAATAGAGAGTCTGTGCTCTATTCTTCATGACACAGAATCCTCCAAATCTTGGAGAACATGAAAAACACAAACATAAATACAGATACAAAGTAATATTTTAAAGAAAAATATTTTACCATCTAATGTTTCGGGAATATAGGATTCCATTCTTTTCGTTAACTATAATTAAGAACTTAAAGTTTCAGTTACCAATGAGTTTTCAGCTGCAAAGTACATTTATTACAAGTTTCATGTGACTGTCCCTGAACGGTCTGAATGTTTAATCTGTCTTTATGACACATTGTTCAAAGACAGCTACTGATCAAAGTTTCCACAGTTTCTTGGCAGAAGGGTTTTCACTGTAAACAGTTTTAGCTACTAAATGTTTTCTACTTCAGGGGACAAATTTTAAGATTATGCATAAAACAACTTACAAAATGCTTTTTTGGAGTTATTCATATAACATTTTTACCACCTCTAACATCAGGGGATAAAGGAAAGAAGGAAGAGGGGAAAAGAGCTGGTTGGTAGGAAAAGAAACCTAAACCAAAATAAACATAAGGGATACACTTCATGTAACAATGACCAGGAAAATCCAGAACACTTAGTTCCCAACAGAAGAAGTGCTGTATACATGCTTCCTAGTTACTGACCTCTCACACCGCCTCTAAGACAGTAACTGAAGCATCTTTCTTTTAATATGTTTTCTGAAAATTTAACAAATGTCTATTACACGTTCTGACCCTTCTTCTTTGGTGCTATGAAGGCAAAAGGACAGCTGAAGGCACTCTGAGAAGATTAACTTTATAAAACTAAGCCACAGTATCACCATACATTCAAAACTGACTGAATGAAATAAATACACAACCAACTAAGCAGTGGTGCATAATTACAAATAATGCAGTTTTAATGTGCTTTTAAAAACATTAAGACCGAAGAGTAAATGAAAAGTTACTACATCTTACAAAATATAAAGTTTAAAAAAAAAAAAAAAAAAGTTCATATTGTTCTAGAAGCTGGGCCAGGAGTGGAATTTAACATATTTTGAAGCCACAGGTCACAACACACTGGGGACTTCACAGCTACTATGGAACTCCGTTGGTTAGAATATGGAGCTGGCTCATAGATGTTTAGAAAACAGACTTATTTTTTCCCCCATATATGGCACAGTTTTCAAAGTTTTGCCTTATTTTCTTTTATGACATAAGATCATAATGGTAACTAACTTTGAAAAGAATGCCAAATGGTAAAAAAAAAGCCAGGACTTACCTGAGCCCCCATGGGCCAGCTCAACACTACCCTGGAGTTCTATGGTAGCTGTGACATCACAGCATGCTTTATGCTGTGGGGTCAGGGTGGACTTGGAGTCAGCTGGCACAACTGCAGGAGCCCTTAAAAAGAAAAGTTAGTTTTAAGTGGTAATGTTCACAATGTGCTTTACTATGGTCAGTAGAAAGATGCAGATGCGGTGGCTACAATGTCTGGACAGCTGTCTTCTACCCAGAGTTTAATTCACTTAGGTGGTTTCACATATTAAAAAAAAACAAAAAACAAAAAAAACTGTACCACCCAGTAATACTTTTTCTTTATATTCCTAACCATTTGGCTACAGTTCAATCCTGAAATGGCTTAGATATTCATATTCACAACTCCTTCAATACTCAAACATGAGCCGCTTTTTAAGTAAAATGACGTCAATATTTTTTAAGTGTATCTTCAAGTAGGCACTGAGGTATCCTCAGGGGCAATCCCAGGAATGGTGTGAGCAGCTCAGAGCACCCCTAGAAGCATTATTCACATAATAACCAATGGCAGCAAGTAAAAGTGTACCACTTCTATTTCTAGAATAGTGCTACTGAACAATAACCTTTTCAAAAACTGAGGTGAAAATCACAAACTGGAAATAAATTCTTTAATCTACACTATATCAAGATGAGCTTGCATTCAATTCAGTCAATAAATTCACTCCATTATGAAAACATTCTCTTTAGAATAAAGGATTCAATGATCAAGAAGTCAAAATAATCTCTAAGGCCTTCAACTACTCTTTTATTAATCACGACAAACTATGACAAATATAATTTATCCCTTTGGCTCTCTTACAACTTTACATCTCTGATTAGACTGTTAACAACCCAACTGCTATAGAACTATAAAACCCCAAAGTCATGAAAAAATACCTGAATCGACACATACCTTCAGAATAAAGATCTCACCATGCAGGAAGAATTACTGCTGAAAGCGCCACAGAAGGACTTAAGGGACAGGTTACAAAGTTATCTTTAGGAAGGGGATCAGAGATGAGGGCGGGTTTTAACAGTTAAAGGAACGAAAGTAAGATCGAATTACAAAGGTCACTGAAAATATAGGCCAAAGAGTAACTGAGGGTATATTAGGGTTCTTAAAAAACCAAGGCTTCCAGTTATATAAAACAGGGCATGTCAAAACCACTGAAAATCAAGTCCCAAAAGTTGCAAGTTAAAATTTCACCTGCAACAAGACCAAGTTATCCTGGCTGAATCCTGGACTTTTAGAATTATACTATTTTAGGTAGGCCTGGAGGGACCATTGAATAGTCTAGCCCACTCTCTTTTACAAGTCATGGAAGAGTCTATAAAAGGAAAAGCTCTTATGACATGTAATATTACACTGTTCACGATATGTCCATGTTAACTCTTCTTCTAGCCAAAGATACTGATAGAATCAAGATAGAATCATCAAAATGGAAGAGATGTTAAAAAGTTACTTAGTCCACCTTGATAATGTTCCCCGGGAGAAGCACAAAACAAGAAAGTTCCTATGACTTGCCACTGCAAGAGAAAATTCCACAGCTTCAGTAAAAACCTGTGGCCACACAAGTATCCATATAAGTAGAGTAGTAGACTTTCCTCAAAAGTTTCAGGCCCATATATCCAATAACTCATTAGACAGTCTCACCACATCCTGTCTAAACTGAACTTCACATCTCCTATTTTAGGAAAAATGATCCAACCCAAGTGTCCAAACTAAAACCCTGGACATCTTTCTTAACTCTTCTTCCCTCAGGCCGCGTATCAATTTTGCCAAGTTTTGTCAAACCTGCCTTTTAAGTCTCTCTCAAATACATCCCTCACCCCATTCTGCACTGCCACTTTCCTATTAGGTCAAGACTGCGCTCTCCCTAAGATTAGGGTAACGTTCTTTTCAGTGGTCAGCAAGCCTTTAGTGCCGCTCCATTCCAACCTAGTCTCCATACAATGAATGGAGTGATCTTTCTAAACCACAAGTCTGATCAAGGCAGTCTCCTTCCAGATGTTTACCACTGCCCTAATGTTAAGAGCTAAACTCCTTAAGCAGATCCACAGACCTTGGAAGGTCCAGCACTACCCCACAGCATCACCCCACAGCTCCCACCCTACACACCAACCCTGCTTAACTCCATCAGTTGTTCTAACTCTGAGGTCTTAACACATGCAATTCCCTCAGATCAAAACTGTTCTTACCTCTTCTCCTTAAGGTTTTGGCTTTAGAGGTCCTTTCCTCCTAAAAGCCATCTCCAGATCTTCAGATGAGATTAGGGTATACACCCCTCTAAGTACCTTATCCTTCCTCTACTAAACTCACCACACCACACTGACTTACTGAATTTTAAGAGCACAAGCTCCCTGAAAGCCATGACTTCCTTCACAGTGCTTGGGAAAACACTCCATGAATACCTAAGCGTGAAAATAAATGGACCAACAAAGAAAAGGCAAAAACTAAGTCAATTTTGGAGGGTGGAACAGGATGAACATTTGCCTTATCAGATTTTAAAATACATAGTAAAGCCATAATTTCTTAAGCAAAAGTATGATACTGATCTAAAAAATAAACATCAAAATAACGTCTCAAAACAAATGATGTAGAATCATCTTATGTATAAAAGAACCACTCATGGTATGGGGAAATAATTTAATAAATCATATTAATGGAATTTAGAAAAATATTTTAATTCTTAGTTCAATCTGAAAGACTGTGTAAGACAACAAAGATAAAATATCATTAATCTAATTCTCCTCACACTTAAAAAAAAGTGGGGGGGGAATATGCAGCAATTATGACTGATACAAGTTTTTCGTGTATTATTTAGACTTCATGTAACTTGCTAAAAATACAAGGAAAATGGACAGAAGACATATATCAACAACTCACAGGGAAAAATACAAATGACTAAACAAGACAGTACACTTCCCTTACTAACAAACCCCAGCAAAGACCCAGCCACAACGTCACGCTGACCTCGCGGATGGGATACAATCTGGGCAGTTTTTCCAGGCAGCTATTTTCCAATATACGTATGTTCGTATCATCTGATTATGTAATTCCATTTTGGGGAACCTAATAAAATAGTTAGAAATGCTGACAATTTTGCTCAACAAAACACTATCAGAATTAAAAAATGTTCAAATAACCCAAAAGGTTAAAGGGCAAATTAAAGTATAGCCACTTAATGCCCTATTAACACATTCATTTTTTAAAAGATGAAAACATTTTAATTACTTCAGAATACAAAGTTCAACAGAAAAAGTACAATTACATAAAAATAAGTAAATGTAAAAAAAGTACACAACATGACAGATTTCCTCTAGACACAGATGCTTTACAGCAAATTCTGGGGGCGCCTGGGTGGTACAATCGTGAAGCATCTGCCAGGGTACTGGGATCGAGCCCCCCATCGGACTCCCTGCTCAGAAGAAGCCTGCTTCTCCCTCTCTCACTCCCTCTGCTTGTGTTCCCTCTCTAGCTGTGTTTCTTCTCTCTGTCGAATGAATAAATAAATCTTTTAAAAACGAGGGAGGCAAATTCTGGCATATGCTGCAACATGAGTGAACTCTAAAGACATTACACTAAATTAAACAAACCAGTCACAAAAGAACACCGTATGATTCCACTTATGTGAGGTACTGTGAACAGCCAAATACACAGAGACAGAAACTAGAGTGGTGGTTACAGGGGCTGGGGGAAGGGGGAGATGGGAATTTCTGGTTCACAGATACAGAGTTCAGTTTTGCAAAATGAAAAAAGTTCCAGAGACAGACGGTGGTGGCGGCTGCACAATATGAATGTACTTAACGCCACTGAACAGCACACTAAGAATGGTTAAGAAGGCGAGGCCCCCGGCTGGTGCAGTCAGTTACTTGTCCACTCTTGGTTTTGGCTCAGGTAGTGATCTCGGGGTCCTGAGATTGAGCCCCACGTCGGGCTCCATGTTTAGTGGGGAGTTGGCCTGAGATTCTCTCTCCCTCTCCCCCTCCCACTTGCACTCTAAAATAAATTTAAAAAAAAAAAAAAAAGTTCAGATGGCAAATTTTGTCACATGTATTTTACCACACTTAAAATAAGTTTTAAAAAAGAGAAAAAACAGGGGTGCCTGGGTGACTCAGTTGGTTAAGGGGCTGCCTTCAGCTCAGGTGGATTGAGCCCCATGTGTCAGGCTCCCTACTCAGTGAGAGCCTGCTTCTCCCACTCCCTCTCCCTCTGCCTGCCACTCTGCCCGTGCTCTAGCTCTCTGTGTCAAATAAATAAAAACATTTTAAATAAAGTAAAGTAACAAATGAGAAAAAAATGACACAAGGATACAATCCAGACATTAAGGGTACTGCTTCGAATAATATCACACCTATGTAGCATTTCTCCCTCCCCCCCAAAAAAGATAAAATATTTTAATTTAATCCAATGATTTCCAAATTGAGTGTTATTCTGTGAAAAAATTTCCTGGACTCTGAAAAATGTTTGTCTCATGAAAGACAAAATTAAAAAAATAAATAAATAAAATCTGAGGCACTGTTTAGAAATGAGGGGCCTAACGAGAAAATACTAATAGATAAATTGAACAATCCTTGACTGGGGCTGGAGTAAAAGCTATTAGTGAAACTGAATATGGACTGTGAATATTAAATTTTCTGGATAATCATACTATGTAGTTATGCAGGGAAAATGTCTTTGTTTTTAGGACATACATGCTGAACTACATAGGGGCAAAATGTCATGACATCTGCAATTACCTCTCAAATGGTTCAGGAAAAACAGAAAGACAAATACAGAGTAAATGTGGCAAAGCACTGACAACTGGAAAATCTAGGTCAAAGGCATATAATATAGTTAACACTTGTAACTTTTCTGCAGGTTTTTAAACTTCTCAGAATAAAAAGTTGATGGGGAAAAGTTGTCTGCACAGCAGGACTGGGAGTGAAAAAAAGAAAAATAGTTTTTCTTTATAAACTGTTCTCTACCGCTTGATTTTTTTTTAATGTGCATAGTTTCCTTTAAGAAATGTTTTAAGTTAAAGTTATTTTATGGTTAACAGTAAAGTTCACTGGAGTCTAAACACATCTTTTTATATTTAATATTGAAGCAACATACTTGGATTTCATAACTCAATGTGTTCACTTAATATAATGCTTTTAGAAAATGAAAGCCTTTACTCAATCAACAGTCCCTATTTTTTTTTTTTTAAGATTTTTATTTATTTATTTGACAGAGAGAAACACAGCCAGAGAGGGAACACAAGCAGGGGGAGTGAGAGAGGGAGAAGCAGGCTTCCCGCCGAGCAGAGAGCTTGATGCGGGGCTCGATCCCAGGACTCTGGGATCATGACCTGAGCCAAAGGCAGTCGCTTAACCAACTGAGCCACCCAGGCACCCCTACAGTCCCTATTTAAATGTCAGTACCACAGAATCAAAAATCACCTGCCAGACTCCCTTTTTCAGCATAAGGAGGTACATTATTAGTTGGCAGGCCAGTATAATCAATTATTTCTAGAAGATAGCAACTGCCTCTCAATCCAAAGGCAACTGTAAGTATGCCACAGGGGCTCTATTCCTGCCATTCCCATCCGTTTGCCTTAACACCGAACACTCATTCCTAGAAACTTCTTTCTCATCCCAGGTCTCAGGAAGCACTTTCAAAAGCCAGAATGAACTGGCCAGGAGAAAGAATGTGCATGTTCCTTATTGATCAAAATCTTTGACACTGTTGAGACTTATCACAATTTTCTTAAAAATCATTTAACACAAAGTTTTATTTTATATCCGGAGTTCCAGTCACAAGAGAAAATCCTTACAAAATTGAACAAAAACAAGACAAAAGCTATCTGAAGAGCTACTGCATTCACAGTGCTAAAAATAATTCTATTACCTATAATATCAACTACCTTGGATAGGAAGGAGATCCACAAGTCAAAACGTGTATGGAGTGAAAAGACACCTCAGTTCTGATAGCTACACACACACACACACATATGCGCGCACGCTCAAGTAAAAGTATCACAGAGTTAACCAAGGACATACAAGGCATTGCCGGCACTCTAGCAGCTTGCTTTCCTTTTAAGGATGCAGTGCCAAAGATCTGCGGCAAAAGTCTGCATGTATTTTGGATTCTATTAAAAGCTTACAATAGGGTATTTTAACAAACTTTTTATTTTTTATGCTTTTTTTTAATGTGATGGTTTTAAAGGTCAAAAACTATTAAGACTCAAGACCTTTTTTCAGGTTCCACTGGTATTAAGGGGAAAAAGCAAAGTATTAAGGGAAAAAGGACACTAAATCAAAAGAGTATCTTTCAGTAAAACACTCAGTCTGGTACAAAATCAAGTTCACACTCAAACAAAATGGTTCCTTAGCATCCTGGTTTAAATCCAGCACTTACAAAATAACCATAACCTAAATCTATCAGAACAATGAAATATTTCAGCTCCCTTCCTGAACTCCCAGGAGATGATCTCTGAAAATTACATATTAGAACAAAGATCTGCTACTGGGCTACCAACTTGGAAGTGATGGCGGCGGCGAAGTAGATCCATAGGGCAGAGAAACTTCTAAAGATGGAGAACAGACTGTTCAAACAGCTGTGGTCCACCAAACTCAAAACAGGCAAAAAGCAAAGCAAACAGAACAAATATACAGAAGTGTCTAAAAACCATCGAAGTTCAAATAACGTGACCTAACCACAGAATGCCCAGAACTATTAGCAGGTGACAGACTATCTTGGGGTTCAACAATCAGCTTCATTTAGGCATATTCAGTTATCTGACCTGGAAAAAAGACAAGTCTGAAAACAATATTCATAGCCATCAAACATTCAAAAATTCCTATAACAGTACTCCTTTCAAAACACAGCAAAAATAACAACAACAAAAAACCCCTAACTTAAAAAGAAAAACCCACTGTGAACAAAAAATATATACTTGATCTTCATCTACTGTTCCTGGCACATAATTGCTAAAACCCCTTCAATTTCCTAAGTAAGGTCCCTAGGGGTATCTTTTGTTATAATATTTAGTTTTGTTCCCAGTTCCAGAAATAGCTCCGGAGAGATAAAAGGAAAACGGAATGTCTTTTGTTATTCGTAAAATAAGTCCCTTTCTCCACTTGAGTTTATGTTAATGAGGTGACTTCTGGAAAACCCCTAGGGATGGAGGTTGGTTGCCAAGGGAACCAATCTTGGGATTGGAGAGCTGGAACTTTCAGCCCCATTACAGCCCCTCTTCGGAGGAGAGGAGCTGGAGGGTAAATTAATCACCTGTGGCCAATGATTTGATAGATCTTACTGTATTAAGTCTCGGTAAAAATCCTTTAACTACAGGGGCTGGAGAGTTTCCAGGCTGCTGAACACGTGGAGGTGTGAAGAGAGGGGCAGCCAACAGGACACAGAAAGGCCCCTCCCTTGCCCTCTACATCTCTTCCATCCTGAGTTCTATCTAGCCTTTCATAATAAACTACTCATCTAGTAAGCAAAAGGTTTTCCTGAGTTCTCTGAGCAATTCTACCATATTAACGAAACCCAAACCAGCGTTATAGAAACCTGTGATTTATAACCAATAGATCAGTAGCGCACGTGACATCCTGAACTTATTTGTAATTTTAAAAAAAATTCTGTTCGTATTAATTTCCTATCACTGCTCTAACAAATCACTACAAATTTTGTAGCTTACAACGATTCAGATTTTTTATCTTAAAATCTGGGCAAGACCAGACATTCCACATGGCTCTCACTGCTAAAACCAAGGTGTGCTCCTTGGGGACGGTCTAGGAGAGCCTTGCCTTTTCCAGTTTAGAGAGGCTTCAAGCATTCCTCAGCTCATTGCTCCCGCACCACTAAGACCTCTGCTGCTCCACTGTCCCTCTGTGACACACGTTCTCCTGCCTCCCTCTTGTTTATAAAAACCCTTATGATCATGCTGGGCCCACCCAGACAACAGGAGATCATCTCTCCATTTGATGGTCCTTAATTTAACTACACCTGCAAGATCCCTTTTGCCATGTAAAGTAGCACATTCATATACTCTGGAGATTAGAATTTAAATGTCTTGAGGGGCAAGAAGGCATTATTCTGCCTGTTACACTATTTCCATCAGTCACTCAGAAAACACTGCGGGGCGGGGGGAGTGAAAGGAAGCAGCAGTGGGGACCTAAAAAATACAACTTTAGACACTAACTCCTCTCCCTAATAGCATATTTTGCAAGATATTTCATGTTTTATGCCTTCAGGTAAGTCATCAATAAGGTATCTCTCTGCAGCAGATTAATTTTTAAAGCTAAAGAACACCAAACTAGAGAACAGAAGCCTCTTCCATGTCTTTCCTTATAATAATTTATATGCCCTCAGTTTCCTCTAAAGTTAAAAAAGTCAGCCACAAAGACAGCTTAATAGGTAAAATCACCACTGTATCTTATGTCAAGGATTTCCTTTTGTTTTGTTCTGATGTGGTAATTTTCCTTGGTATATAGCACCTTATTATCCTTCCAGTTCATAGTACCACCATCTTTCAAAAACTAATCGTACAGGACTTTTTCTTATGTTGAAGACAAGGCAATTTTGTTTGGATTATTGTACAACACTCATTTGACCAGACACATTATATCTCTAAACTAAATAATAAAGACACCATAAAAAAAAATTACCTCAGAACATTGTATTTTGCAACACATCTGTTTTTCCAGAAAAGGAAAAACACTAACACAACCTTAAATAGTTTACTTCCTTGAGAAAAACCATCCACATCCATATTTCTTAATAATGATAGTAAAATAAACTGAGTATTTTAAAATGTAGTAAGCCTATACCTTGCTAATTTTTGCTAAAATGACAAGTAAAAAAATTTTAAAATTAAAAAAATACAATGAAATGTTAG
Source organism: Spilogale gracilis (assembly GCA_004023965.1). Lineage (NCBI taxonomy): Eukaryota > Metazoa > Chordata > Mammalia > Carnivora > Mephitidae > Spilogale > Spilogale gracilis. Next base: position 50,990 of record PITA01011809.1, on the reverse strand, counting down.
TAAAAGTAAACAAATACATTGATACGTTTAGCACTATCTAAATCATAGATGTTTCTGCAGTTGCATCTGGCACTCTGGAGTTGCTTCGTAAGACTCGGTATACAGGCAAGGAACCAAAATACAACTGGTGTTAGGGCAGAAAATAACAGCCACAAATATGGATTTTTAACACAGTTTTGAAAAAAGGGGAACCATTTGATCAAACAGAACTACCTTTGCAGACAACCTGAAAGAAAAACTCAATTCTAACATATTTTCTATGTTTTAAGAATCATGTAAGTTATGGGGCGCCTGGGTGGCTCAGTTGGTTAAGTATCTGCCTTTGGCTCAGGCCACGATCCCAGAGTCCTGGCATGAAGCCCCAAGCCAGGATCCCTGCTTCTCCCTTTCCTCCCTGCTCATGCTGTCACTGTTTCTCTCTCTCAAATAAATAAATCTTTAAAAAGGAAAGAAAAAAAAAAAAAAAAAGAATCACTGTAAGTTTTAGACACATCAAAATTTTGCTCAGGAATACCCCAAACTACAATCCTCATGATTCCATGCCAGCTTGCTCATTGGTAAGGAGATTATGATTTGGCCAGTGATTATCAACAAAAGACACAAGTGCATGCTTCAGTACATGACACAGCCTGGGAGCAACTGGAGACATTACTGATGCACACTATAACACCACTGTCATGGGGCAATAGGATAAAAATCCTATTTCAAATGGTACCTATAAGATTCTTTTTCCCCTACACCTTCAACACCACCCTAACTCCCAAACTCAAATCCTTCCCATCTTCATTAGCAGGGTTACTGGACAAGCTAAACATAAAAAAGATGCAGCTATTGTTGAAGACATGAGACAAAATGCCAAACTGCAAAAACAGATCCAATAACGACTGAATGTAAAGTATTTAAGTAAGATTTCATTTGCTTTAGGACTTCAGGCATAGCAAACACATCATTTTTCTTTATATCATATACTCAACAAACTGTCAAATATTCATCAGTGAAGGCAGGAAAATAGAGAAATTTAAGGTAAAGAAATCTGCCTTCAGACTGTTCAAATCCATAGACTGCCTAGTGATAAACGAAGGCCTGCCTCTCCCAAGACTGTTGTACCAATTTCTTTTCTTTTCCTGATATGGAGAAGTTGACTCCCATAGGGTCAAGCCCCAGGGGTCATTTATAAAGTAAAAAATACAAAAAGCTAGGAAGAAAGTAACAACATCTAGAAAATTCAGGAAAGCAGCATAAAGATCTATTTGTCCAGATATCAGTTTCCACAAGGGCTTATTGAATAATTTAACAAATGCCTGAATGTCTGCTATATATCAGACACTGTTTTAAGTACTAGGATATAGCTGTGAAGGAACAAAATTCCTGGCCCTCACAAAGCTTAAATTCTAAGGAGGAAAGAGAACAAATAATAAAGGGACGAGTGTTATGAAGAAAATTAAAACTGGGAGAAGGGGATGAAGACAGAACTGAAACTGTAGATACAGCAGTCAGGGAAGCCTGAGAATGCAACAACTGAGTAAAGAACTTAAGCAACTAATAAATGAGCTAATCTTGCAATCCAGAAAATGAGCAATCAAGGTAGAGGAAACAGCAAATAAAAAGGCTTGAGACTTATCTGTAGATAAGAAAGGTGGCCAGGGCCGCCTGGGTGGCTCAGTTGGTTAAGCGACTGCCTTCGGCTCAGGTCATGATCCCGGAGACCAGGGATCGAGCCCCACATCGGGCTCCCTGCTCCGCGGGAAAGCCTGCTTCTCCCCCTCTCATTCCCCCTGCTTGTGTTCCCTCTCTAACTGTGCTTCTCGCTGTCAAATAAATAAAATCTTAAAAAAAAAAAAAAAAAGAAAAAGAAAAGAAAAGAAAAGAAAGAAAGGTGGCCAGAGTGAAGTTGACAGCAAAAGGCAGGTGGGAGAGGAAATGTGTGTGGGGAAAGGAAGATGCAGGGTACACCTGAGCAGGCCCTAGAGTGTCTTTGAGGGACTCTAGCTTTTACTCTGAGCAACATAAGCAATCACTGAAGAGTTAGTTCTCAGCAGTGTTTTAGAGCAGCTCCTACATGGAGAACAATCTATAAAAGAGAAAAAGGACAGAGGAGATTATGGTTTGAACTAGGATAGAAAGAAGTGCAGAGCCTGCATGTATTTCAAAGGTAGGACCAGTTCAATTTTCTGACAAGCAGAAAAGAATTAAGAGAAAAAGGAGAATCACGGATGACCAAGGCTTTGGGCACAGTGGGTGGACTGATGAACTTGCTACCTAGGGAGAAGGGGACTACCAAAGAAGGTTTAGGGGGGAGACCAGTTCAGTTTGCTGAGTTGGAAACAATTATAAATATTAACTACTCAAGGCAAAATGTGGTGTATACAACTGGATACACAACTCCAGGGTTCAGGAATACAAAAAGTTACCTCCACAGGTTTAATTTGGGATTCTTATGTGACTCTGTATCTTTTCAAGGAATCAACTTAGGTCACAAATTAAAATGTTCTTTTAAAGGGCAATCGATTCAGTACAATAGCAGAACTAAAATGGTATGTTAGGTAGTACTGCCCTATTCTCTCTAGGGACATTATCTCACAAGTGGGAAAGGCGATCTATGATTAGCACCAACATGACCTCCCAGAAAACACCTGGCACCAAACTGCAGCCATTCCAGAGACAACTGCACATTTAAATTCACACCTCTGCCTTTACCATCCCAGTTCCTACCCCCAGATTCCATTTTCACTGATGTAAGGTCTTGGCATCGCTGTCCCCAATGTCCGCTCACTATATAAGACAGTAAGAATGACTTAGGTGAAACTTATACCCCACAGTCATGTAAAAAAGAAACTTGCTCAATACTGTTGGCACTTCAGTTTACTTTTGCCTTCTTAGCAACTGAATCTTCCTCAATCCTATCTTCACCAGCTACAAAGGTTGAGATTTTCCAATTTCAAAGGGGTTAAGTCTCACATTTTATACTTACTATAAATTTTATACTCAGTAAATACTTTATACTTAGTGTACATACTTCAGAGATTATTTTTTTTAGTCTGTGTACTACCAAAGGGACCAGAGATGATTTTCTTAAATGTCTAATACGGACAAGCCATAATAATACCATATCTAATGAAACCTGGAGAACATAAAACAGGCAGAAAAAGGGAAGATTAATGTTCAGTACATGTGGGCTTCTGCAACCCAACACAATATAAACAAACAAAATAAAGTTTTACACATATTTCAGTGATGTTTACAAATCAGGATAGCAGTACTGAATAAAGACACAGTCACAATTTTTTGTACAACAGTTCAGAACCATATCGTATGGTGAATGAAGTTAAAAATATTTGTTGACAGGGAAAACAATGCACATTACGAAGAACTAAACACAATTAATACTTAGCCCTAACAACCTAGAAACTGGAGTGGGTGGGAGTAGGGATCTAATGACAAAGAAAATGTTTAGTAAATGAAACAAGACCAAATACAATATTGGTCCTGCTGGCATGAGTTTTTGTTCCACCTTTAAAATGAAATCACAGCCATCAAAATGCGAAAAGGCACAAAGATGGTTATCCCAAAAGAACTAAGGGTATGTGGAAAGAAATAAAAGGCAGTAACAAAATCAGAGTCATCATAAAGAAGTAACAGTCTCATAGACAAAGTTATATTGATTCATCTAATCTGTGTTTCAAGAAGAGAAAAAAATATTTCAAACCAGAAGTTCTTATCCTGAGATCCTCTAACTTGAAGAAACTATGAAACTCTGATTTCCAAAGGATTCTACGACCCCCACAGAGGTTAATAATTGTCGAAATGTACTTCACAAAAAAAAAAAAAAAGAAAGAAAGAAAGAAAGAAATGTACTTCACTTCCATCTATAAACTTACGTACTATAACACGACCTTGTACTGAATGTATGCATACTGCATTACCACCTGCAAAAACGATTTTACGAGTTTCCAAAAGGCATACAGGTAATTTAAAGACGATCATACCTCTATACAAAAGGTCACATAAGATTCCATTTACATGGACTATCCAGAATACGTAAATCCAGAGAGACAGGAAGAAGTCATGATTGCCAGGGGCTTGGGAGAGGAGGGGGGGTAGAGTAACTGCTTAACAGTACAGGGTTTCCTTCTGGGGTGATGAAAACATTTTAGCAACAGACAGATGGTGGTTGCACAACATTATGGACTAAATGCCACTGATTTGTTCACTTTCAATGGTGAATTTTATGTTACAGGATGACTTTAGCCTCAATAAAATAAACACAATGTATCTCCTTTAAAAAAAAAAAGGAAAATTATACCACATTAAGGTACCCCAACTTGGAGAAAAAAAATCAATGGGATGAAATGGAAAAACAGAGACAACCTAAAATGGCTCAGTGTACTCTCATCACTAGTCCTCAGGATAGAAGAAAATTGGAGCTAAGAGTCACTAAGTGTCTACTGTGTTTCCATGTTCAGAAGGACTCACCTTCTGAGACATTCTTTTTGCCAAAACAAAACTAAAATTTTTTTCTCAGATTTCTTGAAATCTACCTTTAGGACTTACAAGTTCATATACTTTTCTCTTCTGTTCTTGGAGCTATATTCAGGAGGACGAACAAAAGAAATTCATACTGGGGAAAAAACACACATATAGCTAAGCTGTATTTAAGGCTTTGCTATTGTTCCACACAATATTTAACATCAGTCACTCCAAATAATCCTTTACAAAAATTTTCTTTACAAAACAGAATGTCAAAATAAGCACCTCATCCAAATAATTTAAGAACTCATAAAACAAAAAACTAACCTACTCAAAGAGAAACAGAAAAGTACAGGGAGTCCAATAACTGCTTTTGTGAACTACATCACAAATATTTAATTCACAAGGTTGATAACTAGAGAAACCCTGCTCTCACAACATGTCCTGGTCCTTCAACAGGTCTGAACCAGTAACTGGAACCAATATCCAGAATTTCTTTAGGACACACTAAAACCACAAAACAGCACAAATCATAATTTGAACTGTGGAATTCAGCTGGCTACGGGAAATCAGTTTCACAAAATTTAGAAGTATTAACTACATGACATTCATGTTAAATTAACATCAGTATTTTCAAGGTCAATATTACGTTTGTTCAACTTCTTGGAGTCACATTTTTGTGATATTTTTAACATCTGACTAAAGCTTCTATCATCACAAGATGCTCACACTGTTTACAAACACTCTGAAGCAGCAGCTGGTGTTCCTCAGTCACATCTTGTTACAATAAACAGAGTAGCAGTTTTAAACTCCAGGTATATTTTTCTTCTACTGATGTGCAAAAAGTTTTGCTTTAACTTAAAAAGATTTTCTCCCTAATGATGGAAAGACACACAATGAAATGGAGGCAATTTAGGATAAAGTGATAACAAGATCACAAATACTGAGATTCTTACGCAGAGATAGTGAGAGTACAGCTATCATGCTGAATGACCTAAATGCTAAATAATATTGATCCTGCTTGTATCTTTCATGTCTTTTTTAATACCTATTCCCATCCTGTTCAAAAAATGCAGAAACTTACCCACACAAGCATTGAGGAATAGCCAATCGGTCTTTTTCATCCTGTTTTTAATTTGTTTTAGTTTTTTAAAGTCCACTTCAAGTTCCTCCTTGCTGCCGACAGCACCAGCCAATTCAATCCTCTGAAAGTCCATTTTCATTTCAGAGTCCCGTTTTGTAGTGGGAGGAGATCTTCTTTGGCTATTCCCACTGCTGCAGCTTCCCCTCCACCGAGCTCGGTCTTGCTCATTTATTATTGAAGAAGCCTCTTCAGTCTCTGCCAACTCTATTGCTTCAATATTATTAGGTCTGGGATGATCACAAACAACACATTTTTTAGCCTTGGCCCAGTTTTCGTATGTGCAGACAGAACAAGTCCAATGCTGGGTCCTTGTGTTCGGTTTATTTCTATCATTGTATTCCTCACAAGGATCAACAGAAAAAGCAACTGGTCTTGAACCAGATCCTGAGGATTGGGGAGATTCTGTGGGACTCCTGGTCCTACGCTGGGATAAGCACTGGGTACATCTGATTGCTCTTGGCCAGTTCAAATAGGTACACATGTGGCATGACCATTTATTTGCATTTTCCATGCTGTATGAAGACTTAACCCTGGGTCTTGCACTAGAGTCTGGACATATCAAAGGACTACTTCCTCCTTCGGTGCTGGAAGGATCCCAATCTCTACCAACATCACTTGAACCACTTTTAAAAGGATCTTCTGTGATAATTGTTCCACTTGGTCTTTGGGCACGACACATAGTACACTTGATCGCAGATGGCCAGTTTTCGTACGTACAATATTCACAAGCCCACTTAATTCCACGTTCTGACATTGTGCTCTTCTTGAAGTGAGTTATGTCAGGCAGGAAGCTATAAATAATTAGGACACGGTTATTAAAATAACTATATAATTCCATCTCTGTGCCCCAAAAGTACCCTTCAAGTTATAAAATATAAATCTCACAAAAGAGGCCTGTAAGATTTAGCAATGAACTATCCCTTACTTTTCCAATTTCCATTAGAGACACCAGAGATAAGTTTCCAAAAGAAAAATCTTATACCTCGGGAATTTAATGAAATTTTATTTTAGAATGCAAAAAAGATAAGGAGATAAAGGGAGGTTTGTTCTAAGAAAGAAGAAAGTTAAAACAGAGAAGCTGCTAATAGATGTTTAATTGAAGCCAGGTCACCACCATCAATTTAGAAGAGTAACCAACAGTTAAGATTCAAAGAGAAGGGGGGTGCCTGGGGGGCTCAGTCGGTTAAGCAGCTGCCTTCAGCTCAGGTCATGATATCAGGGTCCTGAGATCAAGTCCCACATCGGGCTCCCTGCTCAACGGGAAGTCTGCTTCTCCCTCTGCCTTTTGCTCCCCTGCTTGTATTCTCTCTCCGTCAAATAAATACATAAAATCTTAAAAAAAAAAAAAAAAAAAAAGATTCAGAGAGAAGGGAAAGAATACAAACCAAATAACTCTCAAATCATGAACTATGACATAGATTCTTATGCTATCTAGGTACAGTATCCTTGTGTTTGATTCACTGAAGAATTCAGAAGATCAAACAGTCAATTCTATCATTTTTGCTAACAAAGAAAAAGCAGCTTAAAAGTGCTACTCATCAACTGCTCTTAAGTACAGGAAGAAAAGAAAAATGTTGAAGAGTGTCCTTATCAGAAAAATAACAGTGAAATACAGATCAAGTTCCGTCTGGACCACAAAAAAATAAAAACTGTACATCACCTACTGGGACAATCAAATTAATGAAACGTCCCTAAGATAACTACTGGTATACTCATGCCAATAGAATTTTGAATATTCATGCTCAAAATATTCAGTATTTAAAATATACTCAAAATTCAATTCATACCAGAAACATATTCAATAGTTAAAAAGGTTCACAGGATTCTACACACTGGGCTTATTACTAACACTACACTAAAATGAAGACTTCATGATTTAATACCAACTAATTTATGAAGTAACTTCCACAGCATAATAATTACTTTTTTTTTAATAATTACTTTTTTTAATGGCTGCCACTAAAGCCAGACTCTTCATTTTCTTATAACCCTTCTCAACTAAATATCATCCTGCTACCTATTTTTAATCAGAGAAGTGAAAAATCCTAGACAGAGTAACAGAAGCGTTTGCGTCCCTTCCTCAGAAACTTTTCCTGACCTGAAAAGCTGAATCTTTCACTTTGTATGTGTATTAATGCGTCTCTGTTTGCCAAGTCCTCACCCCATTTATAGTGTTAACTCTGTTAAGAGTACAAATTCACTATAAGAAAGGCTATAATTTATTAGCTAAAACAAAAATCACACTTACTAAGGTTTTAGTTTCCATGCTATAACCTCCACCTTGCACATGGTTAGAATAAAAGTATGGTTTATAAATCAGACCAAAGACAAGATTCAGTGTTGATGCTGGCTCAGACTCTGACTTCCTCAGGAGACACTGGCAAAGCGTGCTAAGTGGTTCTGTCTGACTGTGAATAGCTAGTCCTGTAAAGGAAACCAAAACTGAGTTTCACTTGAAGCCTGCTATTTTATCCAGAAGTATTTATTTTTTAAAAAAACCTTTATTTCAATCCTATTCATTTATTTTAATAATGGACTACTGTATTTAGTGTTGTAATTTAATACATTAATTTAGCAATAAAATTAGCTAAGTGGGCTGGTCAAATAGACATGGGAAAGACATTTTTCTCTAAAGCCTTAAACGTGTGTGTATGTGCACTAATAGTATTGTTAATATTAACTCAGTCCTGCTAAATCAGTTCCTACCCATATTACTTATTATTACTGAATAGAAAAAGGTGATGTAAACAAAGTAAGTAGAAAAGCAAAAAAATAAATACTGCTTGTATTTAGCCTGAAGTCTTTTTCTCCTTCAGCAACTGTGTATTTTCCCTAACCCAGGTTATTTATATTTATATTGCCTAGATTTTGAAATTTAGTTTGTACACATGGATTACACACACACTAACAGCAGTGCGAAAGTGTATTGAAGAGCAAGAAACTATAATCATGGGGCGCCTGGGTGGCTCAGTTGTTAAGCATCTGCCTTCGGTTCAGGTCATGATCCCAGGGTCTTGGGATCGAACCCCACCATCAGGCTCCCTGGTCAGCAGGGAACCTGTTTCTTCCTCTCCCACTCCCCCCGCTTGTGTTCCCTCTCTCGCAGTCTCTGTCAAATAAATAAATAAAACTCTTTAAAAGAAAAAGAAGAAACTATAAACATATAGTTCATATTTCATATTCATGAGGCAGTTCCTTCCTTTAGTTTCTCAGGAATGAAATATAAGTTGCTCGTGCTACTGAAAAAAACATGATCAAGTAGAAACATCATTACAAGAACAAATGACATAATGAATGTATATCCAGGGCTACTTAAGTAATTTCAGTATTTCATTTAAAATATTCACATTCAAAATTTCATGCTTGCTTCACTAAGTCTTACTTTGATATGTTTATAGGCTCAACTGAACAGCTTGTGACCTTACATTATCTTAGCTCATCTTCATGGAACTAATATGCCAGCACAATATGTATAAATGTCCATGTCTGACCAAAAAAACAAAAACTGCCATAAAAAATAGTCATTGTCCTAGATGCCTGGTAAATAGTCTCCCTCTTCAAAAATTCAGGTAACTAAGCAATACCAAAACCATGCTCCAAAGTTTTAAGGCAAGTGCATTATATTAAATAATGATGTATGCAGTATTAACTCTATGGGAAATTATAACTGTAGAAATACTGGTTTTTTTAGTAACTGAAAACTAAAACTCATTGGAAAGGATTATATGAGAGAGCCATCTGTACCTGCTATAATCAGTAAATGGAATGGAAGGGTAAAGGTAACTCTGGCTTAACTATATGATTTTGCATTATTGAGATGAAATTAACACTAAGTACACTTTTTCTTCCAGATGTCAAAAATCCCCCAAAAAATATAAAATTATTTTTAATAGCAACAAGTTCTGAGAATATTGTACAGTGCAATGAAACTTACTGAATATCTTTTATATTTAGTAATAACTTTATATAAGTTAACATAGTCATATACCCAAGTAAATTTAATTTACAAGTCTAATTTTACATGTAAACAGACTTCCAAATTCTATCCAATGAACCATACTTCAATTAATTGGTACAATAAAAAGCAAAGCTAAGATCTGCACAATCTGGACCCTCTTTAAGGAGAACCTAGACACAACCTCTACTCTTCAAACAAATACTCCTTGGTTCGAATGCGGTATCAACAATTCCCATCCTGTGGACCAAAGAATCCATGAATCCATTTGTGTATCAAGCTCTACCTGTAGCAGACTACTGTCTCCAAGTACATCAATCAGTCCTAAACTGATAACTGCTTTTGATCATACACTTCTCACTCGAAATAATAATAAAAGCCCAAGTATTATGAGTATACGGACAAATGATCAGGGGAAAAGAGAAGCTAGGAACAGAATATTTTTTATATTGTCATGTTTAATAATGAATCAATTAGCCCATATTTGTGAACCATTACTAAACACTGTAGAAGAAAACAGATCTCTACTAAAGGCAATTCCTCGGGCACCTGGGTGGCTCAGTTGGTTAGGCGACTGCCTTCAGTTCAGGTCATGATTCTGGAGTCCCAGGATCGAGCCCCGCATCGGGCTCCTTGCTCAGTGGGAGGCCTGCTTCTCCCTCTCTCACTCCCCCTGCTTGTGTGCTTGTGTTCCCCCTCTAGTGTGGTTCTGTCAAATAAATAAATAAAATCTTAAAAAAAAAAAAAAAGGCAATTCCTCAAAATCGTAGCTACCCTACAAATTCTCCCAACCACCTACTAAAACCCTATGAAAAAAACTGAAGTAGTGAAATAATCCTATATAAACTCCTCAAGAAAGAGAAAAACAGGGTGCCTGGGTGGCACGGCTCAGTTGGTTAAGTGTCTGCCTTATGGCTCAGGTTGTGATCTCAGTGTCCTGGTGGGATCGAGCCCCCAGGTTAGGCTTTCCTGCTCAATGAGGAGTCGTCTGCTTCTCCCTCTCCCACTCACTCCTTCTGCTGTGCTGTGTGTGCTCTCTCAAATAAATCTTTAAAGAAAAGAAAAACAGAGAAGCCCATATGCCAGTTCATTTCAAATGGTAAGTCATCCAAAGGAAGGACTAACAGCAGTCTTTAAGGTTTTGTACTAGCTTTATTAAATGAGTCTGTATTCAGTAATATAAATATTAACTCACTAATATAAATTTTTTGGCATAAATATTAATTAACATAAATCTGTGGAAATTTATAAATGCTCAGAAAACATCTCAGGGGAAGAGATGAAAGTTAAAACTAGGTTATTCCAAGCATGCTGAATTTTCAGGTTCTGTTACAATATCACATGGTAATTCTGAACTGTAATACTGATATAGAAAAAGGACTACTTAACTCTTAAGCCAAAACTCCCACACAGTCATTGCCCTCTTTGCTCCTCCACAACACCATCCTTCCTCAGAACAACTGTCCGTGAGCAAGATTCCGAAGACTGATGATACAATGAACCCTTTAACCATAAATCTGACCTCACTTCAGGACTCCAATACCTTATCACATCCTACATTAAACCTCTTTCCTTCCTCTCACAGCAAACTCTTAACCCTGATTTCTCCTGTACCCATTAAGGATACCATGAGGACCTCTGCACCCAGCACAGAAACACAGAATCCTCTTGAATTTTGTCCTTCCCCCCCTACGAGAGTCTCTCTGGTGGTTTCTGTCCAATCAGTTCCTTTCTTCCCATTTCCCATTGCCATCAACCCTTCTCAGTTCAAGTCAGAACTACTGTAACAGCGTTTTAAGTGCCTTGCTTTTCTTAATCCATGCAGTTTACCGTTACCAAAAAATCCTAATAGCAAAGCACTCTTTCCAAAGCAATGCCTCAACAGTATGAACTCCGAACTCCTTCCCATAGTTGCACATACAACCCACCTCACAGACACACTTCCCAACACTTCACACATACCCCAGCCTCATGCAATTACCATACCCATCCTGCCCAAATGATAAATGAAGGCACTACCTTTACAAACACAAGCATAAACAGAAGGCACTACCTTTACAAACACAAGCATAACAGATACACATGCTCAACCTGTGGCAAATCCCATCCCTTCTTCAAAGCTCTCAGTTCAAGTCTCATCTCTCTCCTGAGTTTTTTCCAAATCATTTCAAGTACACTCCAAACAACCATACTTCTACTGGTATTTGGTACTAACTGTAATCCCTCTTGGGACTAGTTTCCAGAACACTGATTTCTGTGTGTATGCTCCCCATATCATTCTCTCCCTCAGTTTTCAATCAGGTAGCCAAGCTTTCGAAAACTGGCTCAGGGGTGCCTGGGTATCATAGTCCATTAAGGGGCAGACTCTTGGTTTTGGCTCAGGTCATGATCACAGGGTCGTGGGATCAAGCCCCGCATCAGGCTGGGCTCCATGAGCAGCATGAAGTCTGCTTAAGTTTCTCTCCCCCTCTCTCTCTCCCTCAGCATACATGTACACACTCTAATAAATAATAATAATAAAAAAAAAACAGAAACAAAAAACAAAAAAAAATGTGTTTCAGGGCATCAAGTGGCATGGAAGGTGGACCAGCCCTATGTTTAGTAAAATCCACAGAAGAGACCACCCTGACTGTACTGAAAAAAGACAGGAGTTGGAGCTTAGAGCAATTTCAGGCAAAAAGAAATTTTAGAGGATGGGATTCACCCCTGTGGCAAGACCTCAGTAAACAATGTCCACCACTAACAACTAGGTACCAAACAAACCACAGGCATTCATGATCTGGTTAACTATTCAAGTCCTGCAATGCAAAGGACACAAGTTCTTTGTGTCCTATAAAGGTCACAAAAACTTTTGCAATCATTGAATACCATCTGAAAGTACTAAATCTAGTGAAATTTTGTAAAAAGTAATCAAGAATCAGATCTCAAGGGGCGCCTGGGTGGGTCAGTCATTAAGTGTCTGCCTTTGGCTCAGAGACCCACATCCAGCTCCCCACTGGGAGGCCTACTTCTCCCTCTCTCACTCCCCCTGCTTGTGTTTCCTCTCTCTCTGTGTTTCTGTCAAATAAATAAATATACTTGCAAGGTCCCTTCCTGATAATCTGTGGACAAACTGGACAAAGTAAATTCAGTTAAAATAATAAAATTAAATAACACCTGCCATAGTGACCATGGTCTTACTAGCACTGTGCCTGATTAGCCGAGTCAATTACCCATACAACTAGTACATCTAACTTCATTCCAACCAGACCTAAGTCCCTGAAATATAACAAAGAATACAAAATTTACATTTTAATATGTGAACACTGCAGAATCAACAAGAACTGTAATGAAGCTATAATTCTAAGTTTTCCTTACAAACTACTTCGCAATCCACTGATTATAGACCTATAGACCCAAAAATTTACACTATGTCAAAAATCTTGCACAATAGTAATGCTCCTTCTTTTAATCTACTCCCTATTTTTTTTTTAAGATTTTATTTATTTATTTGACAGAGAGAAACACAGCCAGAGAGGGAACACAAGCAGGGGGAGTGAGAGAGGGAGAAGCAGGCCTCCCGCCGAGTAGGGAGCCTGATATGGGGCTGGATCCCGGATCTCCGGGATCATGACCTGAGCCGAAGGTAGTTGCTTAACCAACTGAGCCACCCAGGCACCACCTCCCTATTTTTTTTTTTTAAGATGTACTTACTTGAGAGAGAGAGAGAGAGAGCAGGAGCAGGGGGGAGGGGCAGCGAGACAAACAAACTCTCCACTGAGCAAGGAGTCCAGTGTGGGGCTCGAACCCAGGACCCTGAGATCACAACCTGAGCCAAAGGCAGTCACTTAACCAACTAGCCACCCGAGCATCCCATACTCTCCATTCTCTTCAAGAGGAATTCAACCTTTCTAAGTAGGTACTAGGGCTTTATCTGTAATCTTGCCTACTTCCTCTATATTCTTAGGTTCCTAGTTGTAACAAGAATCATACATACAGGGGTACCTGGGTGGCTCAGTTGGTTAAGCAACTGCCTTTGGCTCAGGTCATGATCCTGGAGACCCGGAATCGAGCCCCACATCGGGCTCCCTGCTCGGCGGGAAGCCTGCTTCTCCCTTTCTCACTCCCCCTGCCTGTGTTCCCTCTCTAGCTGTGTTTCTCGCTGTCAAATAAATAAAATCTTTAAAAAAAAAAAAAAATCATACGTACATATACACACCCTACGTATATACACACGCATCTACACATATACATCTATACATACATACACATATATGCACACATACATACATACATGTATCTTGAACTACCACACTACCCATTTCAGCATGGTTCATTTGGACAGCTTCACAGACTTCACAAGTCAATCATGCACCTCCTATTATAAGCCCAAAGAAAACGAATGTAACCTAACCACTATACAGAAGTTACCAAAGGTCTACAATGCTCAGGGCATCTAATTAGATGAAACAAGACTACAGTTTTCTTAAACACGTAGGTTAGCTCTAAGAATGCATTATCATCTCAGCATTCAAAACTAACATTTGCAAGAACTAAAAGATACTACCTCATTCAGAAGTTGATTTTTCACTATCCTATCTATTCTCTGCTCATACTAAACAGATCAATCCCAATTAATAAAGTATTCATAAAAGCAAGAGTCATTACTAGACAAGCCCAACTCAAGGTCATTTTTTGCCAAATACTATGGATGTTATTTGTGTGATAGAGAAAGGAGAGGTACAAACTTGGAACTTTTAGATAATCAGCAAGTGATGAAAAAGACAGGGGTGCCTGTGTGGCTCAGTCAGTTAAGCACATGCCTTCAGGTCAGGTCATGCTCAGGTCATGATCCCAAGGTCCTGCGATCAAGCCCATGTCAAGCCCATGTCAGACTCCCTGCTCAGCAGGGAGTATGCTTCTCTCTCTCCCTATGCCCCTCCCTCCTGCTCGTATTCACTCTCTAATAAAATCTTTGAAAGAAAGAGAGAAAGGGAGGAAGAGAGGAAGGAAGAGAGAGATGTGAAAAGCAGAGGAAATCAAATAATGAAATATTCCAAGGCAAAACCAACTCAGAACTACCATCTTGTCCAAAAATATCTTTTATCCAATACTTCAACTTTGCTCAAATTTGTTATTTTGCCTAACTTCTAATCCGCCAAAGCTATTTTTATTAAAACACTTATCATATGTGGTACCTGGCTGACTCATGATCTCAGGGTTGTGAGTTTAAGACCCACAGTAGGTGCAGAGATTACTTAAAAATGACAACTTAAAAAGAAAAAAAAACTTATTTTATAAACCCAAGTTATTCACAAATGTTATTTGTTAATGTAAAGTCATTCAATTCAATCATTTTTCCCGTGATTCCTAGTGTAATGACTAATAGGAAAACAAGATGGGGATTTTGTAATTTGGGTTTACCCTGCAGAGACAAGGAGAACAAGTAGGCAAAGATTTAGCAAAGGGCAACCGGGAACAAATGCCAAAGACAGCAGAAGGCTGACATCACCGCTTACCCAATCATTAGAGATGGATGAATGTCTACGCCAACTCTGTCTACCTCACAATTTTGTCAGGATCAGCCTTGTCCAACCAAGAAAACAGCATTTACTGCATGCCACACATGTTCTAAGCACTGTGCATATACATTTACTACTTTAATCCTCAAAACCCTATGAAACAGGTACTATAATTGTCTCCAATTTTAAAGACTGCAAACAGGAACAGAGAAGTTGAGAAACTTGCCCAAAGTCACAAAGCTACTACACACATTACATATTAAATATACATTTATACTGCAGCCCATAGTCACTTATTCCCATTATCCAGAATCTGGACTACCAAATAAACTGCAGTGAGTTTCTCAATAAGCAGTCCCTTCCTAGATGACTATGATATAATATTTAAAATGAGAAAACTTAGAAAAACTTATTTAACACATATTTTCCTCAAATTATTTTACTTTTTTAAATTACAGAGAATTGGGTACCTGGGTGGCTCAGTCGGCTAAGCGTCTGCCTTGGGCTCAGATGGTGATCCCAGGGTCCTGGGATCAAGCCCCGCATCAGGCTCCCCACTTAGCACGGAGTCTGCTTCTCCCTCTCCCTCTGCCCCTTCTAGTATGCTCTCTCTCTCACTCATGCTCTCTCAAATAAAATAATTAAATAAAATTAAACAGAATATTCCCACAGTATATCTAGATTGAGAACTATTAAAAAGTTGAGCAGTAAGACCTTAAAAATTATTTATAAGGGGCACCTGGGTGGCTCAGTCAGTTAAGTGTTTGACTCTTGATTTTGGCTCAGGTCATGATCTCAGGGTTGTGAGATCCAGCCCTACTTGAGAAGGACTCTATCCCTCTCCCTCTACCCCTCTCTCTTTAAAAAGAAAAAAAAAGAGGTTATTTGTAAAATAAAATTTACTAAATTTAGCATCTAAAACTGAATGGAAAAAAACCAACAACTTGGGAATATTCACCATGGTTCTCAATTATGAAATACCTTAAGGGGTTTTTTGTTTTGTTTTGTTTTGTTTTATTTTGGAGGCAACCCCTGAGAAAGAAAATATTATTAAAGCCAGCATGGGGGCATCTGGGTGGCATAGTGAGTTAAGTGTCTAACTCTTGATTTTAGCTCAGGTCATGAGATGAAGCCCCTCAATCTCCTTGAGATTCTCCCTCCCTGTCCCTGCCCTTCCCACTAGTCCTCTCTCTCTCTCAAAAAAATAAATCTTAAAAAAAAAGAAAAAAATACACTAATCCAAATTACTAAAGAAACCACAGTATGTCAATTAAAATTATAGAAAAGGCTTCCATCTTCATTTAGACAATTGAAAAAGGGAGATCTCCCCAAATGACAGATGTATATGAACTGTAAAACCTATACAAAGAGCTGTTTTAAAGGAAAGCAAATACTGTGAGATAGCAAGTAAATCAATTAACTCCTAGAACCTCAACTCTCTCATCTGTATATATAAAAAAAAAGATAACCTCAAGAATCTCTACCCCATATACTAAACTGTAATTATCAAAAGGTCTCAATACTCTTCTATGTAAAGACTCACTTTAAAATCTTTATTAAATTTATTTTGCAAATACTGTATTTCTAGAAATAATGCAATGTTTTCTTAACTTTCCCTGTTCCATTTGTTATAGCTTCCGGTAGGCAAGCCAATTTTTAAAATACATACTAATATTAAGTTAATGATCACTTAATAGATGTCAGCAGTATCAAAAGCTTATTTTTAAAATAAAGCTATCAGGGGCGCCTGGGTGGCTCAGTCGCTGGGCATCTGCCTTCGGCTCAGGTCATAATCCTGGAGTCGTGGGTTCAAGCCCCTCGTCGGGGCTCCCTGCTCAGCAGGAAGCCTGCTTCTCCCTCTCCCACTGTCCCTGATTGTGTTCCCTCTCTTGCTGTGTTTCTCTCTGTCAAATAAATAAAATCTTTAAAAAATAAGTAAACAAATAAATAAAATAAAGCTATCAAACATTCATATACCATTCCACCTATAAATTATTTGTGCCGAATAATAAATTATCAAACCTGAATGAGATCACGCTTCCAGATCTAACTACCAATTTACAGGATTATAGGGGATAGACAGAACTGATTCCACGGAGATGCAATCAGCAAATTCCTGCGTGTGGGGGGGTGTATTAAAACTTAAGTACATGGTAAAAATTAACCCAAACACTGATCTGATATTAAGAAATTATTAAAATTTCGGGACGCCTGGGTGGCTCAGTTGGTTAAGCCACTGCCTTCGGCTCAGGTCATGATCCCGGAGACCCGGGATCGAGTCCCACATCGGGCTCCCTGCTCGGCGGGAAGCCTGCTTCTCCCTCTCTCGCTCCCCCTGCTTGTGTTCCCTCTCTCACTGTGTTTCTCTCTGTCAAATAAATAAAAATCTTTAAAAAAAAAAAA
>PITA01011809.1:0-33420 GCA_004023965.1 Spilogale gracilis | reverse complement strand
AAAGAAATTATTAAAATTTTAAGGTGTGATTAACAGTGTGGTACCTATGCTCTTAAAAAAGTCCTTTTCAGAGCACCTGGGTGGCTCAGTCGGTTAACTGTCAGCCTTCAGCTTAGGTCACGATCCCACGTCCAAGGATCGAGTCCCACATTGGGTTTCCCACTCCGCTTCTCCCTCGGACCCTCCCCCTTCCTATGCTTTCTCTCTCTTAAATAAATAAATAAAATATTAAAAAAAAAAAAAAAGTCCTTTTCAGGGCACCTAAGTGGCTCAGTTAGTTAACATGCCCAACTCTTGAATTTGGATCAGGTCAAGATCTCAGGTTTATGATTATGCAGCACTGTATCGGGATCAGCACTGAGTATGGAGTCTGCTTAAGGTTCTCTCTCTCCGTCTGCCTCTTGGCCCACCTTCCTTTCTCAAAAAGAAAAGTCCTTTGCTCTTACTGAAAATATTTACAGTGCTGTAAAATGTCTGAAATTTGCTTTAAAATACTTCACTGGGAGGAAGCAAGAGGAACATAAGTGAAACAAGACTGGCCATGTGTTAGTATCTGGGTGACAGAGCATGAGAATTCATTTTCCTAGTCTCTCTTTATGTCTGTGTGTATGTGTGTTTGAAGTTTTTCATAATGAAAAAAATGTTATATCTATTACAAAAATAACAAATGCTGTTCAAGACTGAGAATTAAGGCTCAGACTATTAGAAAAAGAGCAGGAGGGGTGTCAGGGTGGCACAGTCAGTTAAGCAGTGGACTCCTGGATTCAGCTCAGGCTGTGATCTCAAGGTCCTGGGAAGGAACCTCAAGTCAGTCTCTGCACTCAACATGTAGTCTGCTTAAGATTCTCTCTCTCCCTCTGCCCCATCCCACCCCCATGCTTATGCTCTCTCTCTCTGAAATAAATAAAATCTAAAGAGACAGAGACAGAAAAAAGAAAGAGAGAGAGAGAGAGAAGGAAGGAAGGAAGGAGCAAAAAGCAGTACACTGTATAATATTCAGAATGCTATTCAAAACATGGTCCAGGGGCCTTTGATAGTCTATACAAACTGTTTAGTGGTCTGTAGAGAAACTGAGAGTATTTTCAAACTTCTGTAGTAATTTTACAGAATTTTATGTCTATTGAGTCTAATAATAAACAATTTATGTTTGAAAAGCAATGTTAAAACATTCAGAAAACTTACAAATACAGCTTCTTTCTAACAGCTTGCAGATACAGTTCATAAAAAAGAAAAATCTATCAAAATATGAACCAAAGTTTGTTTCAACTTAAATTTGCACAGGTGAGGGGCACCTAGTGGCTAAATCAATCAGCTGCCTTCAGCTCAGGTCATGATCCCAGGGTCCTAGGATCGAGCCCCACATCAGGCTCCCTGCTCAGTGGGAAGCCTGTTTCTCCCTGCTCCCATACTTGTGTTCCCTCTCTTACTGTGCCAAATAAATTTTTAAAACTTTTTAAAAAACCCACAGCTAATGTCATATTTAATGGTGAAAACATAGAAACTTTTCTACTAAGATCGGTAGTAAGGGAAAATGTTCCCTCTCATCACTCCTTTTACCAGCAAATTGGAAATTCTAGCTAATGCTGTAGGAGAAAATTAAAAGTATACAAATTGGGAAGAAAAATAAAATTGTCTTTATTGACAGATGCTAGGACTGTCGAGGTAAAAAACCCCCAAAAATCAACAAAATGACACCCAGAGCTAATAAGTGATTATAACAAGGTTGCAGGATACAAGGTTAATATACAAAGTCAACTGCTTTCCTATATAACACAATGCACAAATGGAACCTGAAATTAAAAACATTATCACCATTTACATTACCACCCCCCAAAATTGAAATACTTGGGTATAAATCTAACAAACACATACAAGACCTATATGAGAAAAACTATAAAACTCTGATGAAAGAAATCAAAGAGGAATTGAATAAATGGATTATTATTCCATGTTCATGAAAGGGCAGGCTCAAAAAACTGTCAAAATCTCACTTCTTCCCAACTTCATCAAGAGATTCAACGCTGGGGCGCTTGGGTGGCTCAGTCGTTAAGCATCTGCCTTCCGCTCAGGTCATGATCCCACAGTCAAGAGAATCAAGCCCCGCGTCGGGCTCCCTGCTCGGAAGGAAGCCTGCTTCTCCCTCTCTCACTCCCCGCTTGTGTTCCCTTTCTCTCTGTGTTATCTCCGTCAAATAAATAATGTCTTCAAAAAAAAAAAAAAATGCTTAAGAGATTCAATGCAATCCCAATCAAAATGCCAGCATGTTATTTGTGGGTATCAACAAAGCAATTCTAAGTTATATGGAGAAGCATCATTTACACGATAGCCAACAAAGTACTGAAGGAAAAAAAACAAAGTCTGAGAATTGATTTCCCTAACTTCAAAACTTATTATAAAGCTACAGTATTCAAGACAGTGTGCTAATGGCGAAAGAACAAAGAAGTCAATGGGATAGAACAGAGCCCAGAAACAGACCTGATCGTGACAAAGGAGTAAAAAGCAATACAATGGAGAAAAGATGTCTTTTCAAAAAAAAAAAAAAAAAAAAAATGGCACTGGAAAAACTAGACATCTATATGCAAAGGATTTACCCTATATGCAGACCTCACATCCTTTACAAAAATTCACTCAAAATGGGTAGCAGGCCTAAATGTAATATGAACTATAAAATTCCTAAGACAAAATAGAAGGCTATCTAAATGACCTTAGCTATGGCAATGCCTTTTTAAATAAAATACCATGAAAAAAATACTTTCTGAAATATTTCTTATTACAATTAAAACTTCCACTCTGCAAAACACACGTGTCAAGGGAATAAAAAGATAAGCCAAAAACAGAAGAAAATATTTGCAAAAGCCCTATCTGCTACAGGACTCTTACTTAAAATATACAAAGAACTCTTGAAACTCAACAATAACAATCCAATTAAAACACGGGCAAAAGACCTAAACAGACAAACCTCACCAAGGAAGACCTACAGATAGCCAATAAGCACATGAAAAAATGCTCAACATCCTAGTCAACAGGAAATTGCAAATTAAAATAGCAATTAGATACGACTACATACCTAAAATCCAGAACACTGACAACACCAAATGCTAGCAGGGACAAAGTGCAACAAGACCTCTCATTCATTACTGATGGGAATGCAAATTGGTATAGCCATTTAGAGTGTCTGACAGCTTCTTACAAAACTACACATGCTCTTACCATACAATCCAGAAATTGTGCACCTTGGTATTTACCCAAAGCCACTGAAAACATATGTCCACAAAAGTCTGCATACAGATGTTATTCGTAACTGCCAAAACTCCCAAGCACTTTCAGTAGGTGCGACACATGATCTGAGCTGAATGGATAAAGTGTGGTACAATGAAATATTCAGCACTAAAAACAAGTGAGGGATCAAGCCATAAAAAGACACAGAGGAACCTTAAATGCCTACTTCTAAGTGAAAGAAGCCAATATGAAATGGCTATATACTGTGTGATTCCAACTACATGATATTCTAGAAAAAGCAAAACTAAGGAGACAGTAAAAAGATCAGTGGTTGCCAGGAGTTGTGGGGAGGCAAGAATGTCCAGGCAGAGCAGAGAGGATTTTTAGGGTTGTGAAAATATGCTCTATGACACTATAATGGTGGATACTTGTACATTCTATGGGTTTTGACACATACAATTTGAAGAAGGAACCTTAATGTAAACAATGGAGCCTGACTGATAATGATTTGTCAGGGTTGATTTATCAGTTGTAAACAAATAAGTGATATAGGAGAACTCTCTATACTTTCTACTCAATTTTGCTATGAACCTAAACTGCTCTAAAAATAAAGTCTACTATTGGGATGCCTGGATGGCACAGTCATTAAGCGTCTGCCTTTGGCTCAGGTCATGATCCCGGAGTTCTGGGATCGAGCCCCGCATCAGGCTCTCTGCCCGGCGGGAAGCCTGCTTCTCCCTCTCTCACTCCTCCTGCTTATGTTCCCTCTCTAGCTGTGTTTCTGTCAAATGAATAAATAAAATATTTTTAAAAATAAAAAAATGAAATAAAATAAAGTCTATTTTTAAAAATCTGTTCCTTATTGTTTGTGGGGTTTTTTGGTCACTAATACGCAGGGAACTCTCTTAAAAAAAAAAAAAATCAGCTCTCAATGAATGATGGAGAGTTTTAAAAAGGCCACAGTAACTTTTGGCTTGAACCTAAAGCTGCTCTAAAAAATAAAACCAAATGTGAAATAGTTACACCTAAAATATTAAATTTTTTAAAAAGACAGAAACTACTATGAAGAGCTCCTATTGACGAAATTTGGATCAACTTGAGCATCACCATAAACAGTAACAGAAAAAAAATTATTTTTTAGATTTTATTTATTTTGGAGAGAAAGAGAGAACAAGCTGGAGAGGGGGGAGCAGAGGTTAGAGGGCCAAGGAAGGCGGGGAAAGAATCTCAAGCACACTCCACACTGAGCACAAGAGCCAATCAGATTCAGGGCTTGACCCCAGGACGGTGAGACCACAACTTGAGGTGAAACCAAGGGTCATGCACTCAACAGACTGAGCCACCCAGGCACCCCAACAATAAAGATTTTAAAACAGTGATTAAAATTAAAATGTGTAATTAAGTAAATAAGAAGAGAAAGCTCCTCCTTACAGTAAAAATCCAACTAATAAATGCAACAAGAATAACTGGATTAGAAAGTCACTATTTGCCGGCACCTGGGTTGTCAGTCAGTTAAGCATCTGCCTTCAGCTCAGGTCAGGATCCCAGAGTCCCAGGATACAGTCCCACATCCTGCTCTAGAGAAGCTGCTTCTCCCTCTGCCTGCAGTTCCCCATGCTTGTGCACTCTCTCTAACAAATAAAATCTTTTTTAAAAAATGGTGAAAGAACGGCGTAGATGGAACTGGAGGACATTACACTGAGCAAAATAAGTCAATAAGAGAAAGACAATTATCATATGATCTCTCTGATATGAGGAAGAGGAATCTGAGAGGCAGGGCACAGAGTTGTGGGAGGTAGGGAGGGAAAAAATGAAACAAGATGGGACTGGGGAAGGTGACAAACCATAAGAGACTCTTAATCTCTGGAAACAAACTGAGGGTTGCTGGGATTTGGGGGGGAGGGACAGGGTAGCTACCTTATGGACATTGGAGACGGTTTGTGCTATGGTGGGTGCTGTGAATTGTGTAAGACTGATGATTCACAGACCTGTACCCCTGAAACAAATAATACATTATATGTTAAATAAATAAATAATAAATAAATGGCAAAAGACGGCAACACATAATCTGAAATTTTCTTTTGCCTTTATAAAGAACATTAATGAATTAAGTGCCAAATCTGAGTAAGTTTTATAGAATCTTGGGGCACCTGGCTGGCTCAGTTGGTAGAGCATGAGACCTGACAGATCTCCAAGTATCTGTTCTGTCACAGAAACACAAACACAAATGCACTTCAAGAAAACCCTACAGTATTTTCCTTTAGTGATTTACTAGTCCCTTTCACCTAAGTGTTAAGGTGAAATCTAACCTACTATGGAAAGATCAGTTCCATCTCTTGATATTTGTACTCCTTTCTCCCATATACAACAGGAAAATGTACTGCATTTCTTAAACCCAAATTCAAGTCCCTCTCCACTTCTTACTGAATCTCAGATGTCAGTCAAATGATTAAGACCCAAGGGTCCATTGAAAAAAAATGATAATAAGGCCACACCCATCTTTAAGTAGGTACTAAAACCAATAACCTCAAGATCCATATCCCATAATTAATATTACCAACAACTGCCAGCCTGAAATAACACCACCTTAATTAAATTATGTGTGCAGCTTTGGGTCACAGAACACTTACATTATTTCCCTTAATCCTAAGAACCCTCGGGTATTCTCCTAGGGGAGAAGGTACCCTAGAATCTCCCTGAACTACAAGCATATTCATTTTAATGATAAGGAATCCGGGGCACCAGTAAAAGTAGAATGACTGCCCGGGGTCACAAAGTTTAGGAAGCAAACCCCAAATTCTGACTCCAGTTTTTTTCTCATTAGTGTACCAACAGCCTTCCAGGATTACAAAAACATTTCCCTAGAATAAAAATGAATATTAGGTGACAAGAGAGGCTGACTATATCACTGTCTCTAGCTACCACAAAGCACTGACACGACCTCCAAAACAAGTCCCAAAATCTTGATTTTCCTCCAGAATCGCCTACTGCAGCCCTAGTCCCAGCCACCATCAACTCTCCAGTAGATTACTGCAAAGCCTCCCCACTATTCTTACTGCTTCCTACTCTATCCACCATCCTTACACAGAAGCCACATGGATTCTTTAGATAATGTAAACCAGATCACAACACAAGGATTTAAGAGACTCTAATGGCTTCCAAATCCACTCCGAAAAAAATTAAAATTTACCATTTCTTGAAAATTTCTACATAAAAATGGAGTTCATTCAGTTCCCTTTTACCAGAAAGCTTGATCTCACATTAAAAGTTTTGTATTTGAAATCTCTTGTGCCTAGAATGCTCTATCCCCAGACTTTCATATGGTCAGCGGTCATCACTGAGATCTAGGTTTCAATGCCACCTCCAAAGAAAGATTTCCCCGGACCACTCAGTCACATCCACATCACCTTGCTTGCATTATCTACATGGCACTTATCACTAGCTGGTTTTTTTCCTTGTTTGCTCCTAGACTGCCTCTCCATACAGGAATGTAAATACAAGTCTTATTCACCTGGGTATCTCGACATCCTTTTAACAGTGAATAGATCATTACTCACTTTTAATTTCAGCAGCCTCAACAGCGTTTTATATAATCTACTTTTTGAAAATTCTAGACAACTTCAGAACACACAGTAGGTGCCCAAAAATTAATCTGCTAGGGGAATTTCCATAAAAACAATGCCTTCAGATTTTCAACTTAATAAATATCCCCCACACATCCCACCACACACACAAAGGGAGACAGATAGACGGAGTAGGGAGACAGAATTCTCTCTTCCTATCTGGGAAGACGATCCACACTGAAGAGGATTACTCCACCTTTCTGATTCCCAGTCCCACAATACAAGTTCTGGCGAAAGTGAGGCAAGGACTGGATAGGACTGTCTTTTCCAACCTCATTAACATGCTTTAGCTAGCCTGAAGCCTCTGCTGGTCCTTAAGCAAGATATGTAATTTTCGATCTCCATGCCCTCCACACACAGGTTTGCTTCTGCACAAGATGCTTGCCCCTTCCCACCCCCATCTAACCCAGTTTCAGAAACCTATTACTTCTGCGAGGATCAGCTTAAATGTTCCCATCTCTGTAAAGCCCTTCCTGACCCAAACCCAACCTGTGCTAATTTAGTCACTTTTTTACCACTTCATAGTACTTAGTTTTGTGAATTATGGTTTCCTTCCAATGACTTCCTATGAAAAATTTACCTTTACGTTTCTATAAACAATGTCTACTCTGCAAGTCACTTACTTATCATTTAGGCAATAAAAAGCAATGAAATATTCCACTGGTATTTACTGACTGGACAGAATTTTTTGGGTAGCATTCCAAAAAAAAAAAAAAAAAGTCAAAAATTAGTTTTGCAAATTACTATAGTTCCCATGTGAAAGTAAACTTTAGCTTCACTAAACAGCAAAAACCGAGTTTTTGTAATAAAAATTTATGATAACATATTACTCACCCCGATCAAAAAAAGGAAAGGATTTAGGAGTGTTTTTGTTAAAAATCACAGAAATGATGTCCTCCCTTCAGAACTGCAATCCAAGTGAACTGCTGCAACTTAACAGAGTTACCATGTGACCCAGCAATTCTATTCCCAGGTGTATATATCCAAGGGAATTTAAAATTTATGTCCACCCAGACACTTGTACACAGTTATTCAGAGCAGCCTACTTCATAATAGCCGAAAAGAAGAAACAACCTAAATGTCCATCAATCAATGAATGGGTAAACATAATCAAAATGTGGTATATCCATACAATATTAATTATTCAGCCATAAAAACGTACCAATACATTTTAACTAAAACATGGATAAACCTTAAAAACATCATGCTAAGTGAATGAAACCAGACACAAAAGATGTCATATTGTATGATTCCACTCATATGAAATGTACAGAATAGGCAAAACCATAGAGACGGAAACATTAGTGGTTCCCAGGAACTGGGGCAAAAGATGGAATGACTGGCTGATGGGTACAGTTTCTGGGATAATGAAATGTTCTGGACAGTGGTGATGGTTACACAACTTTGTGAATACACTAAAAACCAATGAATTATATATTTCTTTAAAAGGGTGAATTTCAGGGGCGCCTGGGTGGCTCAGTTGGTTAAGCGACTGCTTTCGGCTCAGGTCATGATCCTGGAGACCCAGGATCGAGCCCCACATCAGGCTCCCTGCTCAGCGGGAAGCCTGCTTCTCCCTCTCTCAGTCCCTCTGCTTGTGTTCCCTCTCTGGCTGTTTCTCTCTGTCAAATAAATAAATAAAATCTTTAAAAAAAAAAAAAAGGTGAATTTCAGGGGCGCCTGGGTGGCTCAGTTGGCTAAGCGACTGCCTTCAGCTCAGGGCATGATCCTGGAGACCTGGATCGGGTCCCACATCGGGCTGCCTGCCCAGCAGGAAGCCTGCTTCTCCCTCTCTCACTCCCCCTGCTTGTGTTCCCTCTCTGGCTGTGTTCCTCTCTGTCAAATAAATAAAATCTTTAAAAAAAAAAAAAAAAAAAAGGTGAATTTCAGGGCACCTGGGTGGCTGAGTTGGTTAAGTGCCTTCAGTTCAAGTCATGATCCCAGGGTCTTTGGATCAAGCCCCATTTGGGGTTCCCTGCTCAGCTGGGAGCCTGCTTCTCCCTCTCCTTCTACCCCTTCACCAGCTCTCACACATAATTTCTCAAATAAATAAAATCTTTAAAAAAAAAAAAGTGAATTTCAGGGCATATCAAATAAATTTTAATGAAACTGTTACTTTAAAACTAAGAAAAAATTAAGAAAAAAATGAAAGATATGCAACTGATTCCCACAAGCTTAATGCATTCAAGTATTTTATCTACATGAATTCAAGCCACATAAAATTGACTTACCAAATGGTGAAAAACCAAAATTACGTTGCATTGGTTAAGGAGAGAGTGAGACAGTCTGCCCTCAATATAGGAACTATAAAAATAAAGGAAATTACTTTTTTCATTACTGAAAGTTAAATTCACTAGGCAATTGAAAAAATATCAACTTTATACTCAATTTACCTGACCAACATCCATTTTAAAATTCAAACTGATAGCTCTTGTCAAAATTTCATCTTAACCAAAATACCACCCTCCCAGAAAGCAAAGAAAGCTTACTGATCCAGATTTCTCAAGTGGTAAAATTACTGGTATCAACTCCACAGAACTGCCTTTTACACATGCAAATAGCCTAAGTAAAAATGCTTAGTATGTTTGGAAAGTTCGTTAACAGACTAATTTCCACTTCGATTATGCTAGAAAGGTTTCTGTCGCTTAAAAAAAGTTTATACATAAACTTTCTAAAAAAAAAAAATCAATCAATTACAGGGAAAAAATATTTTTGATGAACTGGACGAAAAGGACAAGTTTCCACATACATGCAATGGATAAATCAAGGTTGTTTACTGCTAAAGACTATGTATCCAGAAAATACCAAGCCTCCTACTCACACACACAACAGAAACATATACACCTATTTTCCGAATACATCAGCACCCACCCATGTACTATATAATTACAAGTTATCCATGGTATACAAAAATACTATGGACCAGCTTGTTTGTGTTTTCCTCCAACAGCGTTGACAGGTAGCAGTGAATCACACATTCTCCTGTGTCTCATCTGCCTCATGATCAATGACACATGCTGCCAACATCTGAGGTTAAGGATGCAAACTGATACTACAGATTATTTTCTCCTTCTCATGATGCTAAATGTTACCTGTATACAAATATGCAATGACCTCCCTTAGTGTCATTCGTGTGAAATGCAAACCAAAGTAACTGCAAGAGACTCAAATCTTAAGTAAACTAGAGAACTGCAGTACTTATTTTTATTAAAATAATACATGATTATTACCAAATTGTTGAGCACTCTACAGGAAAAAAAAACACACTAGTAATAGAAATGGACATACTAACCAAAAAAAAAAAAAATGTAAGAGACAGATGTAACTTTAATTATTTCATAAATCATCAAAATCCCAGAAACCCCCACTACTCACAAGACTATAAACAGCATATCCTATAACACATCCATAACGAAAAATAATCTGTCAGACCATGTATCCGTATTTCAGTGTTGAATATAACGTCTTCACAGAAAAAGAATTCACACCCATTTCTCAGAGGTCTAATTGGGAAGCAGAATAAAAATGTCGAAAGATATACTGAAATCTTCTTAGCATATGCTAGGCATATGCTAAGAAAAAAAAGGGTCCCACACATAAAAGAAGTGAATAGATCCCTTGAGGTTGTAGTCAGAAAGGCTTCTCAAGAGACAGGACTCAACTGGGCCCAAAGTAAGAGAGTATCCATGAATACAGGGGAAGGAGGTTGGGGGGGGGGCCCACAAAGAGAGGCCAAGAGGAGGGACTTCACAGCAGCAACAAACAACTTAGTTTGGCTAGAAACTAAGAACCCATGAAGGGAAGAAACAAGGGTTAAGACTGAAGTGGATCAGGTCCAGGTTACAAAGAAACTTGAACACCACACCAAGAAACTTAAAACTTACTTTGCATGTAATGAGTGTTCTGGAAGTTTTTATGTTGTGATGTGAGGGGGATGAGAGTGTTAAAATGTTCAAGATATTATTTACCAAAAGTATAAGCAAGCACAAACATTCCAAATGAGATTGCATATCACTGGGAGAAAATGTATGCAAAGCCCAGGCCTAAAAGTTTATTACTGGGGGAGAAGGGAGACAGCAGCAAAGCTCAAATAATAAAACTTAACCAAGTTAAATAAAAACCTATGTGCTCTACTTTTCCAACTCCCATTTAAAGTCTCCACTTCTTATAAAAGCAATATAAGTGGAAAGTAAGTTGAAGAGCTCTCATTTTATCAATTACACATAGGAGGCAATCTACCTCATATACTGTACAACTGAATCATTGAGTTCCAGAACTATGTTACCCTCAGCCCTCAAATATGGTATGCCATAACCCTTTATCAGTGTGCATGGCGGACTGAGGCCATAAGTTGAAAATACACAACCAAGAATGAGTTCATCATACTAACCCAAGCACATTTCAAGAGTAAACAAATGAGTGTCTCAATGCTCTGAAGCATTAATAAAAGGTGTTGAAACACCAACAGAAATAAAACGCCCTCATGACATTCAACTACCCTCCCCAAAGATTAAAATGTGTCAGTACTGTCCTTTTGGTTTCTCCAATAGCCCAATAAAACCAATATCTTGAAATTTTGTTTAAATAAGTGAACGCATATCTTAAGATCCAAAAATCAGGAGGGAGCAAGGTTCTAAACTTCTTTAGAATTACCTCATTTAATTAATAACCACCAGGAGATGAGATTCAGCTTATTTTTCACACAGTTTATGTGACTTTCCCAAGGCCCTTGGCACAAACCAAGATCAAAATTCTTTATGGTTTCCCCTGGCATATGATTTGTACACTGAGTCATCCATGTTTGAGCAAAACACCGGTAGGTACCCTTGAGGTCACACAAGTGATAAAGTCAACTAAAAAAGAGACCATAGAAAGAAAACTACTCATTGTATAAGGTTTCCAAGACTTAGGGGTTTCTCAACTGTATTCCTAAAACAATATCCTCGTGTGTTAAATTTATTGACAATACCAAAAATCATACCGTGAGCAAAGAGACTAAAATACTGAGTACAGAGGATGGCGCTTAACCTGAAAGTCTATGGACTTAATGGAAAAGGAGACTCAATCGACAGAAACTCAAAATTCTGAGCCAGAGAGTTACAAAATACCAGCGTATCTCAAAGACAATGGGCGGGTTCAAACTTCCAGGGTGAACCCAAACTTCCTGTCCCTTGTGCTTAACCCAAGTATTCATTACAGCCCTTTTGTCTGTGAAATACCCATACCAAACCACTGCGGAGAAAATAAGATATACTTGCACTGAACAATCGTGGTTATTACGAGCGAGGGGTAGACAATTCTTCCCCTAGTTCCAGCTCCTCCTCCCTAACCCTGCCCCGTCGCCCACCACCTCTATTTTCTTAGAAATGGCACCCACCGGAGGCCACCTTGGGAGGCGGAGAGGAAGCGGCCAAAGGGCCGAAATACAAGTTTGGAAACCAGCACCAACTTGTGGAGATGAAACCAAGTATTACGGCCTACTGCAGAGTCGGAGCGAAGCCCCACTCACCCGCCCGTAGGTGGCAGGAAAAGAAGTTGGGGGGCGGGAGGGGGGAATCTGGCGGAAGAGAGGTGGCAGGGCAGGCAGCGCGTCCAGGCGCGGCTGATCGATCGTCGGTAAACAAGCTCGGCGGACCCACCCTCCCCGGGCCTGCCCCGCTCGGAGAAAGCCCAAGATGGGAGCGCGGCGGCGGCCGACCCGGCCCCCTCGCCTCGCGTCGCCTCCCCTCGCCCGCGACGCCGCCCCAGGGGGCGCGGGCGGGAGGCCCCAGAGACCCGGCGGCCTGGGCGCCACCAGAGAGCGAGGGCCCGAACAGGCCGCAGAAGGCGCCGCGAGGGGCCTGCAGTGGGGCGCCCTCCCGGGGCCCGGTTACCTGGCGGCGGCGGCTCTTCCAGCTCCTGCTGCTTCTCCCCGTCCGATGCTCGGCGCCCGGAGGCGGCGGCGGCGGCGGCGGCGGCGACTCCCCGAGCAGCCCGCGGCGACGAGCCGAGCCCGGCCCCTCTCCGCCTCCCTCCGTGCCGCCGCCCGTCCCGCTGCTGCCGCCTCCGCCCTCTCCCCTCAGTCAGGACATGGTCTCCGCGGGCCCGCGCGCTGCTCCCGACTACCGGGGGCGGGGTGGAGGGAGCAGAGGGGCGGAGAACAGGCGCGGAGGCGGGGGGCGCTCTGGGGGGAGAGGCGGGAGAGTGGTAAAGGTTCGGCCTTGCGCGCTGAGGCTACTAATGGCGTCGGCGAAGGGCCCCGGAGCCAAATAAACCCCACGGTGAGCAGCGCTACGTCAAGGCGGGACCCCGCCGCTCGCCGCCCTGTCATTGGCCCGGAGGCCTCCAGCAGCTTAGCCAATGGATGGCCACCTCTTTCCGGGCGCCGGAGGAGGGCCGCAGAGAGGTGACGTCATATCAGCGCCCGACCCGATTGTGAGGCTTCGGCCCGCGGGGCTGCGGGCCCTGGGTGCTGTGCGGAGCACGCCGGGAGGCGGAGGGGCGGCGCGACTTACGGGCTGGGGGAAGCAGGCGGCGCGCCCGGGAGCGGCCCCTCGGCTGGCTGGCTCCCTTTGCTCTGTCTGTGCCGCCGTTTGGCCCGACTTTCCAGCCCACCCTTGGGTCTCAGGCCTCCTGAATTACTCAGTGGCAGATTCTGCCTCGCTCTATTACAAATTCCTTACATCGGGAAAGATCAATGTTTAGGGTTTTACAGATCTGTTTTTTACAATGTCTATTTTTGACGTAAACCCTACCTTGGAGGCGACTCTCCATTTCTATGCGGGTACTTGTTGTTTGTAATACATGTTACATATGTACAATCATGCATGATAAAGTCATGGGATTCTATGCCAATTCTCAATTGTTTCTGTGGTGTTGTTTTTTAATCTAAGCCCTGGAGACTTTGCTTTCCTCTCTCCTGCTATCTCCTAGCTCTCTCACAGTTGCCTTTTCTGTAGCATGCAGATGATTACCTTTTCTGTAAATTGTAAATTTCAGACAGGATACATTACAACCCTGGAAAGAGTACTGTCAGGAGAATTCCCAGAGCCCAAGTCTCTATTGTGTTCTATGGTGATGTGTTTTGTATATTTCTTCTTTTACTTTAAATACAGCCAAATGGTTAAGTCACATAGCCTTGTGCTGAAAACCCGTGTGTCAAATTTTTCCAACTGGAGAGCTTGGTTTTTCTTAGTGGGACTTCACCGTGATGACTTCACACTTCAAAATCGTATTCCAAGAATTTGGAAAACAGAGGGGCAGCTGGGTGGGTTTCTCAGTCGTTAGTCTGCTTCCGGCTCAGGTCATTCCTGGGATCCAGCCCTGAGACCAGCTTCCTGCTGGTGGGGAAGCCAGCTTCTCCCTCTCACCCTCACTGCCAGTGTTCTTTCTAGCTGTTTCTCTCTGTCAAATAAGCAAAAACAAAATCTTTTTAAAAAATTTGGAAGACGATAAAATGCAGCAACTTTTCAGCTGTTGAAGAGCTGTAGCACTGTCAAAGAGCTTCAGTAGGAAAAATTATTATCAGCTTCAACAGGAAGAATTATTAAGAGTTTAATTGGATTTGTGAAACTGAGAGACTTCATTTAGTAAAACTATTCCCAGTATTATTCTCATAAAAAGTTAAGGATACATGTATAGCTTTACTATGGCTACTAAAGAATAGTACCTGGTAGAGCTACCCCTCACCGACAGCCTCCTTAACAGCCATTCCTGTGACAGAGATTTTCAATAATCCCCATCTTCCCAGGGCATTGTTTAGTCAAAGACTTGTCAATAAATTGAGTTTAAACTGCAACAGTCATTTGCCTATAAAACTTAATACGTATTCTCAAACATATAATTAACAGAACTGTAGATTAAACACCACATTACTATGTAAGAACAAATGGCTCAACCAACATTTCACTTTGAAAGTTTTTTAACAGCTTTTGAGGACCTCCAACTTCCCTTTCCTGAAACTTAGCTGTAAACCACCTCACCTTGGAGTCAACAAGAACCTCAGAATTCTGTGTTTTTGTTTAGTTTGTGCTGCAGTGGATTTTAAAGAGATATTGTTGGGGTAAGGCTTATGAACCCTTTGCTCAAGTTAGCAAACTTAAAGTAATCACCATGTGCCAAAGAACAAGGAGTGCACAAAGATGAGTAAGACACATTCTGTGTTTGAGGGACTATAGCATAGGAAAGAGAGCAAGACAAAAATAACCATAATTATAACATGAGGTGGAATGTGTTAAGTAAATTCAAATGAAAATTACCTTATAATTGAGAGGAAGAGCAAATCCAAAAATGACTCTATGTTAAAGCTGGAAAAAAAGTATGCTATTAAAAAATATAAAGTTCTTTTTCTTAGAACTCTTGAGCTAAAGTGTAGGGTCAGTATAGTTTTGTTGGCAATTTGTTTTGGCTTTGGGGTGTTTCCCAAATAACCTGCAGAAAATAAAATTTGCATTTTATTTATTGCGAAGATCTTGAATGCCCCCAATGATGCATCTGTACTTAATTCCTTTACTAGTTCAAAGCTGTGGAAAGGTTTTGAGCAGAAAGTGCCAGTACTGGAGCTATATAACCAGGAATGTCTGTGGGACAAACTAGGGTAGAAGAAGCAGATACAGAGAGGCCAATTAAGAGACAAGAACCCAGGGGCTCCCAGGTGGCTCAATCGTTAAGTGTCTGCCTTCAGCTCAGGTCATGATCCCAGAGTTCAGGGATCAAGCCCCACATCGGGCTCCCTGCTCGGCGAGAAGCCTGCTTCTCCCTCTCTCACTCTCCCTGCTTGTGTTTCCTCTCTAGCTGTGTTTCTTTCTGTCAAATAATTAAATAAATATCTTTAAAAAGAGAGAGAGAGAGACAAGAACCCCAAACCAAAGTAGCTGTTGGAATGGAAAAGAGGGACAGACATAAAATAAGGTGGCAGGAGAAGGGTCAGGGTTTGCCGGCGTCTGAATCTGAAGCAAAAGAACCAAAAGTCTGAGAACTCTGGCTGATAGTGGGATGCTTAACAGTGTGAAACACGGGAGAGGAACCAGAGAAGAGGAGATCAGGTATGTCCAGATCCTGGGCTCAGGAGGAAATGTGTAGCAAGTAGGGGAAGTGCTGGTCTGAAATGTGATAGGCCAGAGCTGGAGATAAACATCAGGGGCTTATCTATGTAGAAGTGACCACTAAAGTCACAGGAACAGGAAACAAGAACTCTGAAGGAGGAGAAAAGACTGGTCAGAAAGACAGGAGATTAAAAAAAATTTTTTTTCAAAGCCAAAGTGGCAGTAAGCCTCAAGAACATGACCATAAACAATGTCTGATTCTAGAGACTTTAGAATTAGAATGGAGAAAAGGGTTTGACAAACAAGAGGCTTAGTGACCTTCTAGAGAACCATTCTCAGTGAGACGGCGGATAAAGCAGCCAGATTTCAAAAGATGAAGGCATGTGTGGGCATTGAAGCAGGCTACTATCCAAGACGTTTGCCAAGGTAAAGAATGCAGGAGATGTAATAATAGACACAGGGAGTAACAAGAATAAGGTAAAGGTTTTGTTTTCTTTTACATATTTTTTTTAAAGAATGAGCATATCCATGTACTTTTGTAAGCAGAAGAGAGAAGGTGAAGAAAGAAAAAAGTAATTCAAATCCAGTGGGGAGGTAACCCAGAACATAGTGCTTTGTCTTGGCAAGCAGAAGGGCCCTTTCTTTCCCAGAAGCAAAGGAAAGGAAGACGTGAAAAAAATAGTGATGCAAGGAGATTTTGACCAGACAGAGGTGACAGCATAGACTCTATACCCTTTCTCCCAGCAGGCGCAGATCACATGCTCCAGGCTGGGCTGGGAAGCTGGAGGAGAACCAAGGGATGTCGGGACAAAGTTTGTGCAAAGGCAGAGCAAGAAGAGTGGAGAAAGAAGAGCAACCAGGAACCACTTTCTCCAATAAGGCTGAGAAGCCCAGAGTCGGACTCAATACAGGGACGCCAGACCTCAGAGGCCACCTAGGGGAGATGCCATTTCCAAATAAGGAAAATGAAAGGCACTCTGCTGAGGGGAGGGACAAGAGTCCAGCTTGCTTAGGGTTCTATGCTTCTATGAAGCAGGTTTTATAAAACTGGTGAGCTTCCCTCAAAAGAAATGCTAGAAAGTTCAATCGTTACACGAACAGATTCTCAGCCGTGTTACAGAAAATGTCAGTTGCATAAACTGCAAAATATCTTCCACTTACTATACGTGAGCAACGTGATTCCTGGGCTGCCCGGGTGGTTCAGTCCTTAAGTGTCAGCCTTCGGCTCAGGTCGTGATCCCAGAGTCCCAGGATCGAGCCCACATCGGGCTCCCTGTTCCGCGGGAAGCCTGCTTCTCCCTCTCTCACTCCCCTGCTTGTGTTCCCTCTCTCGCTGTATTTCTCTCTGTTAAATAAATAAATAAAATCTTTAAAAAAATAATTCCTCTGTTAAGCAAAACAAAAAACCACCACCAACAACACAAAAACCTCTTTACACTCGAAAATGCAATATAATAATGCTGCCTGAACCATTCTTATGCAATAAATGACACTATTTTGTGGGATCCGGGATTATAGGATTATCCTGTGACCGTCCTGGACACCAACCACAAACCTGCCTGAGATAAAATCTCTCATGAAAGGCCAAGTATGTGTGTGAGGCACCAAACAGAGTACTGCTCATTTGATTTAACCAAGTCCTGGCCAGGCTGGGACTCATCTTGTCTCCATGGGTAAGAACTTAGGCTCTAAAAACCGGATCACCTTACATCTAGATTAAAAAAAAAAAATTCATAAATCTTCAACCAGGTACCCTTGTAAGACTCACAGAGTTACGAAAGAATTAAAGTTTTACTGAGTCTTTGCAAGAAGTCTGAGATATCAAATATCTGAAAGGACTGCCCTTGGATGTTTCTCTGGACCTAGAAAAGTTTTGTAAGAGGCAGCAATGTGAGGGTGGAAAGAATGTGAACTTTGGAGTCAAACAGACCAGAGTTTAAATGCAGCTCTGCTGCCTAGCTATCCTGAATCCGCATTTCCTCATCGGAGAAATCCAGGGTTGCTGTGGCAGTTAATCAGAGAATCAATGAGATTAGACGCAAAAAGTCCTAGCAATAATCATAAGTATTGGACAAATGTCGATTTCCTTGCTTTGTGTTTCACTTATTTCAGATAACATCTTTTGAGGAATCACACCGTATCAGGCACTGTGCCGTGTGCTGGTCTGTGCACCAAGGGGCTAATGGTCGGGAGTGGCAGGGAGCAGTTCTTCACCTGGGGTCCCCTTACCCTGTAGGGATCTGTGACTGTGGGTGGGAAGAAAAGATATCTTCATTTCCACTGATGTTTAACCGACACGAAGAAGTTACATTAATTATCAACGTAAGTCAACAAACGGCAGTCATATTAACAAACCTGTGGCTTTGGCACCAATAGAAATCCCAGATTTCTTAGAACACATTTCAATTGCAGATAGCTCAAAACACACTTTGTTCCCACCACAACTGTAAAACCGTGGTGGCCATTAGACCTGCTGCTAGCTTTTTATTGAATGTGTTATTTTAAAAGTGCTTCATGTTACAGTTTTTTTTTTAACCTTTTTTTTTTAAAGATTTTATTTATTTGACAGAGAGAAACACAGCCAGAGAGGGAACACAAGCAGGGGGAGTGAGAGAGGGAGAAGCAGCCTTCCCGCCGAGCAGGGAGCCCGATGTGGGACTCGATCCCGGGTCTCCGAGATCATGACCTGAGCCGAAGGCAGTCACTTAACCAACTGAGCCACCCAGGTGCCCCATCAGTTTGTAGTTTTTATAAACAAACCTTTTCCTTCAGTGCTGACGAGTTAGACTTGCACCAACCCTGTCACAAATACACCACACACACAAATAGCAGAGATAAACATACTGATCTAGACTCTAGTATTTTCTTACATGTCTTATTATATAATGCTCATGGAATTGAAAATATTTTGCCACTCTGCCAAAAACTAAAGTGATAAATTATCTAAAGAGTTAGGAATGACACGGTATTTTTCATTCTTCTTCCTCCAATCATTCCAGAGACCAGAGTCTAAAAATATTTCAAAATATTTGAAAGTATTCATGATGCCATTCAAGTGTTTCCTAAATGAATAGGGATGATTCGAGTAAATGGTCTCATTGGCTTCAAAAACAACAGGTAAAATCAAATTGTGGACCAAAGAGAATAATCTGTATTGTAGCTTCATGGCTAGGAGGAAACCATGAAGTTCACAATATTTAGTTATCTTCAATGTAGAACATTTACAGAGCTATAAATTTATAATATGTAAGTTACAAGTGAAAAAGGGGCTGGTCAGACAGAAATGTAGTTTTAGGACCAATACAAAAATCATTCAGTTGCTCCACATAAGGAGTAAAACATGAATCCAAAACCAAGGGAATCACTAGCTGGTAGTCACACATTACCTAGAGTTTTAACAGCTTTCACAATGAATAGAAAGTATCATCTCTGTATGTGAGATATTTTGACTGTTTGGGGCACCTGGCCAGAGCATGTGACTCTTGATCTCAGGGTTATGAGTTTGAGCCCCAATTAAGCACAGAGCTTAATAAGTATGCAGAGATAGTTTGACTGTCTGATTGACTGTTAAATCCTGACTACTGAGAATGATTCTTGGTACATATAGGTGCTCAAGAAATATTTATTGAATGAATTAAATTCACTTTCTGCTTTGGTACTTCAGGATATTTCCAACTATCATTATTCCAATTCCAAAACCTAATGCATTGAAATTTCATTCAAGAATTCAGAAAAGTTTGGTATTTCCTTCTGATGTTTTTTTTGGGGGGGGTTGTAATTTGTATATCTTATGCAGTATCTCATGCAAAATTTAAATGTCAAGTCTTATAAGTGAATGCAGATGAAAATTATATCTAACACATTCACTTTTACATTGAACAGTCTTTAAAAAAACAAGATGTATTTCATGAAATTTGTCAAGGATGAAATGGGCTTCAGAAGATCCATGGATGCCTTGAAATTGCATGAGAAAATCCCTCTGAATGGTTTATAGGACCCCCAGAGAGAGGGTCTATAAGCTTTCATCAATTCGCTAAAGGCATTTGCGACCCAAAAAAAGTTAAAAACCACAGGCTTCGGCTATGTTTTATAATTGTTTAGGGAACAGTAATAATTTGTATCTTTAAGATATTTAAATTTTCTTTTTTTTAAGGATTTATTAATTTGCGAGAGAGAGGGAGTGCACAGGCAAGCAAAGGGAGGGGGAGAGAGAGAAAGAGAATCTCCTGACGGCTCCCTGCTTAGCGTGGAGCCAGACATTGGACTTGATCTCAAGACCCTGAGATCATGACCTGAGCAGAAATCAAGAGTAGGATGTTCAATCAACTGAGCCACGCAGGCACCCCTAAGATATTTACATTTTCAAACCACTTTACCATCCATCATCCTCTTCTTGTCAGATTAGGTGTTATTTCCAGTGATTAAAGGAAAAGCCAAGGGCTAGACAGGTTATAAGGCTGTCTTTTTAGGAATTAGAACACAGGCTCCAGAACTTATAACCCAATAACCCTCCCCCAAACTTTTTCCTTGACCTAGCTGGGGTGCAGAAAACCTATAGCTTACCAAGGTTTTCATTAAATGTGTGGATTAAAACTAAATATCAGGGGTGCCTGGGTGGCTCAGTTGGTTGAGCGACTGCCTTCGGCTCAGGTCATGATCCCGGAGACCCAGGATCGAGTCCCACATCGGGCTCCCTGCTCAGCGGGAAGCCTACTTCTCCCTCTCTCACTCCCCCTGCTTGTGTTCCCTCTCTAGAGGTGTTTCTCTCTGTCAAATAAATAAAATCTTAAAAAAAAAAAAAGAAAGAAAGAAAGAAAAAAAAAACAACTAAATATCAGTGCCTTCTCTAATTTTGAGATTACTTTTTCCAAGAAGCAGTTTGCCAGAAGGATGACAGATTACTGATTTCATTGCATTTGTGAAATAAGTCTTCCCAATTATGGGGAAAATGAGAAATAGCACAAGCACCCAACCTGAAACCAAACTCATTCAGTGACGAACTTGAAAAAGGAATATGCTCAAACTGAACGAACTTCTCAGCCAACCTTTTAGGATGAGTTCTCAGCATCAGCTTCAGAGCATTTTGTTTCAGGAACCTGCCCGGGTCTCCTTGCAATGCTAGTTAGGGTCAGCAGGCAGGACAATAATGGGGTAAGAAGCAAGGATATAAAGGAGTTAGCTGGAGTCCACATGCCCTGCAGGGTAGGCGGGTCTGGGAAAGAAGATGCTGGCTCTTAGGGCCCACTCGTACCACATGCATCCCCCTGGCCCCCAGTGGTAAGCCCACCACTCCCAAGTGTCTGGGAGCTCAGGCCGGATGTCAGCAACCTGCCTTTAGACCTCACTGACTTGTACAACTGCCTTGCACAACTACATCCTTCCTCTTTACGTTCTTGTGAAAATGTAAACAATTTACAACTCCAGTGGTAAAAACAAACAAGCAAGCAAACAGCATGAAAAACTTAATTTGTCCAGGGCCTTGCTTTCAATCTTACTCACGTTGAAAACGTTTTCTCAAAACAAGTCAGAAGCCACATAACCATTGTCCCCATGCTCAGCGGTTGTCATTCAAAGCTGTGCATATCAACGTCCCAGGCAGAAACAGCACGCTCCAGTGGGAAAACTGAAATTCTTTACAAATGTGTGGGCAAGGTTGAAGAAAACTAACCAGGATGGCAAAACAGCCCTGAGCCACTGCCAAATCCTGAGCAGGGAGCCTAATGTGGGACTCCATCCTAGGAGCCCCTGTAGGGAGAGCCACCTGACAGGACCTCCCTAGGGGAACATAGCCACTGTCCGCCTACGGCCCAGCAGGAACCAGCCAGACTAAACATCCTGGTGCGCCTTTCCTCCCTCCAGTCTCTGGATAGAGCCTCCCACTGGCCAGACCAAACCACTGGCCATAGGCCAGGGAGCCCCTGACAGCCCTAGTCATAGGCCAGTCTGCCCCAGGGACACAGAGCAAGTGGGTCTGGAGGGAGCTCTCCAGACCCAACAGACAGTACAGTAGAATCATGCAAAAGAATGGACATTTCCTGGGGTGCCTGGCTGGCTCAGCTATTCGACTGTTTTCAGCTCAGGTCATGATCTCAATATTGATCATGGGAATGAGCCCCGGGCTCTGTGCTCAGCATGGAGTCTGCTTCAGATTCTCCCTCTCCCTCCTGTTCACTCCATCCTCTCTCCCAAATAAATAAAGTCTTAAAAATCTAAACAACAACAACGACAACTTTACTTGGAGGCAACAACTACCACTATCTTGAATCCATTTGCCTAAGCAAAGATTTTTTCCACCCAAAGACAATGTATTTTGGAAAACTTCTGAATTTTCCCTTCGTTACTTCAGCATGGTTTCATGCCATGAAAAAGAACTACATTAATCCATTCTACAGCCCAAATTCAGGAAAGATGGGTGTTACAGACCCATTCCAGTAAAATAATGGAAAAAGACTTCCTCAAGCAGTAGGAAAAGTTTGATTCCATAAAGATTATCTTTCTAGCAGTATCTCTTCAAACTGAAATGATTTATCAGAAAAGGTAAGATTTGGTGCACCTGGGTGGCTCAGTCCGTTGAGCGTCTGCCTTCAGCTCAGGTAGTGATCCCGGGATCCTGGGATCGAGCCCCACATCGGGCTCCCTGCTCTGCAGAGAGCCTGCTTCTCCCTCTCCCTCTGCTGCTCCCCCTCTCATGCTTTCTCTCTCTGTGTCAAATAAGTAAAATCTTTAAAAAAAAAAAGTAATATTTGTTGGAGCTTCCACTGATTTTAATGCCAGTCATCCTCATATGTTAAACAATTAAACTATATCTCCACAGGTGGCAGATATAGGTGGCTTTCCTTTTATGATTTTGTCTCATGGAATAACTTTGAGTCTGTCTGCAGGATTTCCATCCCTGAAATCAGGATTAGAGATGAAGAATCTTTTGCATTATTACTTAGGAAATAATTATGTGAAGAAGCCAGCTCTAACCCAGTGATAACTATATTTTAATAAAGCAGAGAGATTCGTAAATGGCGTGTACCTTTGTGTTAACAGAAGCCTGAAAGCTTCGCTAATCAGAAGGAAAAACCCCCATGAAGAAAACATTAGCAATTTAATCACCGGGTTGCCCTGCACAACAAGTAACTGACAACACAGTGGCCCCTGGTCATCGGAACTGAAGCTTGATGTTTTCCTTGTGTCGCTATGTAGCAGGACAATATCTGTCACCATGGGAAAGAAAGAAAATCAGTCTTCTAAAGAAAGGCAGGTTTTTGTTCAACAGCTGAGAAACAGGGTGCCTGAGTGGCTCAGTTGGTTAAACATCTGTCTTCGGGGGCGCCTGGGTGGCTCAGTTGGTTGGGTGACTGCCTTCGGCTCAGGTCGTGATCCCGGAGATCCGGGATCGAGTCCCACATCAGGCTCCCTGCTCGGCGGGAAGCCTGCTTCTCCCTCTCTCACTCCCCCTGCTTGTGTTCCCTCTCTGGCTGTGTTTCTCTCTGTCAAATAAATAAAATCTTTAAAAAAAAAAAATCTGTCTTCGGCTCAGGTCATGATCCCAGGGTCCTAGGATGGAGTCCCACATCGGGCTCCCTGCTCAACAGGGAGTCTGCATCTCTCGCTCACTCTCCTTCTGTGCTTTCTCTTTCAAATAAATAAATGAAGAATTTTAAAAATTAAAATAGAAAAAAAGATTAGAAAAAAGAGGGACATTGGGATGGCTCAGTTGTTAAGTGTCTGCCTTTGGCTCAGGTCATGATCCTGGGATCCTGGGATGGAGCCCCGCATCGGGCTCCCTGCTTAGAGGGGGGCCTGCTTCTCCCTCTTCCACACCCCCTGCCTGTGTTCCCTCTCCTGCTGTGCCTCTCTCTGTCAAATAAATAAATAAAACCTTCTTAAAACAATTAATTAATTAATCAAAGAGGGGCATCTGAGTGGTTTGGTGGGTTAAGCGTCTGCCTTTGTCTCAGGTCGTGGTCCCAGGGTCCTCGGCAGGGAGCCTGCTTCTTTTTCTCCCTCTGGCACTCCTCCTGCTTCTCCTCTCTCTCTCTCTCATAAATGAATGAAATCTTTAAAAATAAAAAAAAAGAGCTGAGAAATAGGCCAATTTTTTAAAAAATACATTAGCTTTCCATCAGCAAGCCTCAGCTACTGCATCAAATTGCCAGAACGGGTGCTGTGCTGCGGGGGGTCAACAAGAGAAAGGAGCTTGCTTTGCTGCAGATTAGTTTCAACAGGGAAAAAAAAAAAAGGTAAGATGTTCATTTGGAAACGCCTTCATTGGGCCCAGGACTTAATTTAATTCTTAGCGTCCATTATTGTAATCAGGCCATTATTACTTCCTTTCTTACATGCATGTTTAAAAAAGTTATTTTGTCCTATGACAAATAGTTCTGTATAACTACGGTGAAATCCTCTTTTATTTGACTGCACAGTGCCAGGGAAGGTGAGAAGAAAGACTACTTAAGTTAACATACGCAAAGGCAGTAAAGATTGAATCTGCATTCCTCAGTGGAATGCCTCGTCTGAATTTTTTTTAATTTTTTATTTATTTATTTATTTATTTATTTATTTATTTAAGATTTTATTTATTTACTTGACAGAGAGAAACACAGTGAGAGAAGGAACACAAGCAGGGGGAGTGAAGGAGGGAGAAGCAGGCTTCCTGCCGAGCAGGGAGACCGATGCGGGGCTTGATCCTGGGACTCCAGGATCATGATCTGAGAGCTGAAGGCAGATGCTTAACTACTGAGCCACCCAGGCATCCCGCCTTGTCTGAATTTTAAAAAGCTAGAATGAGAACATTTTAAAATATAGTTTCTCTTGGCCCTAGGTATTGATTTATTTTCTTGAGATTTCTAGTCCTCATAACTTGAAAAGAAAACAAGGATAGAGATGTTGAAGAAATTGTTAGAGACTCTTTCCAACATCCATTCTCCTTTCTCTCTGAAGAAACAGAACATCAGTTTCTAACAAAACTTTTATTCAGCTAATGCTTTTCCTGTATTTCCAAGTCTGGCCTAGTGAGTAAGTGTGTGAGTGTGAGTGTGTGTGTGTGTGAGTGTGTGTGTGTGTGTGTGTGTGTGTGTTATGAGGGATTTGGTGGGAATTTCCCTCAAAAGGAAGGAAACATGACATTCAGTTCACCCTATCTTCCTTCCTAGAGAGTAGATGTGATGGCAGGAGCTCCTGTGGCCATCCTGAACCAAGAGGTGATTTTGAGGATGGCAAAACAGAAATATAGTCCATGCATGGTCTCCCTTCTACCAGACATCTCTTACATGGGAAAAATCATCTGTCTTATTGAAAGCATTGTTATTTGGGGATTTTCTTTTTCAAACAACCTGATGCAATGTTCACTTCGTAGTGTGAAAGAATTGTTCTTGTTCCTTTTCAGGCAGCTCTACATTTTTATTATCTAACACTCCATTTTTCTTTTTGGGGAAGAAACCATAGGGAGCAACTGAAAGAAGGAGGGGGAAAAGATCATTGCAAAATGTGTTTAATTCTCAGATGATGCCAGAGACAACTTTCCCAAGTCTCTAAAAATATGACAATAAATGAAGTGTCTGTTTCAAGGAGAACTGAATTCATAAACATTACAGTTTAAAAAATAAAAAGAGGGGGATTCTAACCAGAATATTTTTTATATGACATTTCCAAAGCTTAAAATAACTTCTGACTAAAACTGAATCTTATGCGGGCAGATTCTAACCAAACAGGTTGTACCATTGCACACTGCTTACAACTCCTTATAATCTGGGTGAAGCCATGGGTGGGATGACAATGAAGGCGACACGAAGGACAGAGGTGGTATCTCATGTGCCCTCCTTCACCTCAGCATCTTGCTCAGATGTCACTTTCCCAAACCCCAACATCGAAAATTTTAACTCACCCTTTTTTTAAAATGATTTTATTTATTTAGTTGACAGCCACAACGAGAGCGGGAACACAAGCAGGGGGAGTGAGAGAGGGAGAAGCCGGCTTCCCACCGAGCAGGGAGCCCGATGCGGGGCTTGATCCCAGGACCTGGGGATCATGACCTGAGCTGAAGGCAGATGCTCAAAACTGAACCCCCCAGGTGCCCCATCTCACCCATTTTCTATCAGCCTTTTCCATGCTTTCGTTTTTCTAATTAGTACCTACCACTGATATACATACCTTTATCTATCTATCTATATCTATGTCTATATACCTGGCATCTAGGTTCATACAGCTCCAGGGAGGGAGGGTTCGGCTGCGGAAAGCCCTGGCAGCCAGCCTCAGCATCTGCAACCAGTGCAGTCACGTGGGCCCTGCACACGGGGGGGGGGGGCACTGAGGGTCTGAAACTCCATGGTTGTTTGCTGTGTAGAATTGCTGAATTAATTTCATCTCTGCCTTTGTGTTTTACCGGTGAAATCTGATGCGTCAGTGGAGTATGCTGCCGAGTTCACTCACTGTCTAACCTCCCTCCACCTCTGCCCATCCTCAGCATAGGCGCTCAGCTGCCCAATCCCCCGTCCCAAGTCGTGAGCACCTCTGCTTTTGCACTTAGTGGGATCCTAGGTGCAGGCACCCCAAGAACCAGGTGGGCCCTGGACACCCTGTGTGCCAAGTCACCGGGAAACACCCCCAGACACCTATGGGGTTTGACATTCACCCCACAAAAATCCCTATGTCCAAGAGAACGTGACATTAAATAGGAAATAAAGGAAGCTGTGACTGGTGGAGAGAGAGAAATCATGGGTGAATAAGGAAAAGGCTTCTGAATGAGGAACCTGCATTTTCACATCACACCAGGCCCTGCAAATGATGTAGCGGGCTGCACCTGACACTGAAGGGAAAAGCTCCAGGGAACAGTAGTCCTGCGGCAGGACACCCCTCAGGGGCCGCCCTCCACGCCCTGCCCCTGCCTGCCAGAAGGTGCCAGACACAGGATGCACAGAGCCCCCAAGCTTTCTCCAGTTCTGGTCAGCGAGGCCGGGGGTCAGCCTCTCCCACATCCATGTCTCAGGTTCACCCTGATGCCCTTTGGGACCAAGCTCCGTCTGGATGTGAATGTGCGGAGGCAGTGGTGTGCCAGGAAAGGTCTAAAACTCAGCTCTCCGGGAGGGGGAGAGGTTCATACAGCTTTGCAGGATTTGCAGGTTGCCACGCTGTAAACATCTGTACAGGGCCGATTCCAAGCTACCTATATATATATTTTTAAAGATTTTATTTATTTGACAGTGAGAAACACAGCTAGAGAGGGAACACAAGCAGGGGGAGTGAGAGAGGGAGAAGCAGGGGGAGTGAGAGAGGGAGAAGCAGGCTTCCTGCCGAGCACAGAGCCCAATGTGGGACTCGATCCCCGGTCTCCGGGATCATGACCTGAGCCGAAGGCAGTCCCTTAATCAACCGAGCCACCCAGGCGCCCCCCCGAGCTACCTATATTTGATAATCAGTTCACAAAATTCTTGGAAACTAAACAATTGGCTCTCATCAACTA
The DNA here is from genome assembly GCA_004023965.1 of Spilogale gracilis. Classification (NCBI taxonomy): domain Eukaryota; kingdom Metazoa; phylum Chordata; class Mammalia; order Carnivora; family Mephitidae; genus Spilogale; species Spilogale gracilis. Next base: position 6,106 of record PITA01011809.1, on the reverse strand, counting down.
GTGCAGGCTGCGGTGGTCCCTTTCTGCTTGGAGGGGAAAGGAAGAGTACTTGCTGTGATTTCACCTATAATCTGGAGCAATATGACAGATGATTCACAAGAAAAAAAAAAACCCTGGAGAACCAACAAACAAGAAACATCCTCAAAGTGATTATGAAATAAAACAGAGGAGTTTATTCCTTTTTACAATTCAGACTGATAAAAATGCTAAATCTCAGGTTTTGGTGAGATGCGTGACTGGCGAGGATATAAATCCGTGCAGACGGGTTTGGAAAGCGCTTTGCCGACATCCAGTAAATTTAAAACATGTATCAAGCCAGCGGCTCCTCTCCCAGGTTCATTCAGGGAAACTCCCCCATGCGTGCAAGGATGTTCACCCTACCCCATCAGCCAGCTTCAACAATTATCAACTCATGGTCAGTTTCGTTCCAGTTTGATCCCCATTTGCTTCCCCACTTTCCACATGATTTTGAAGTAAATCCCAGACAGCGTATCATTTCATCCATAAATATTTCTGCATCCCTGAGTTAAAGGCAAACCCCTGAACAGGCTTTTTTGTTGGTTTTAAGGAAGAGAAATTCCAGCAGACTGATCAGGGAAGGGTGGATAAAAAGGCAAAGATAATTTTCTGAGCACTCTGGAGTTTGGTTAATTCAAGAGTGATGTTCCCAGTGCATTCCCTGAGGAAATTGTCCCTGTTCCCTACCAGGCTCAGCGGGCTAAAGGGACAGCCTTCTGGTGCTTGGCACATTTGGAGGTCAAATAGAATCTGTACTAGGTAATCAGCTTAGTTGATAATACACTAAGAACCGACATTTGCATGATATTTACAAACTTCCGGTGTAGGGGGTTATGTCCTATTTTCATAATGTCTCCCTTGAATATTACACTTTATTGTCATTATTTGAAAATAGGTACCTGATTAGTTATACTCAGTCAATAAAAATACAAAATGTATAAATGACCACGTGAGAGGTCTTTAAAATGGCAGTGACCTTTGATTGCTAAATTCACTCCCACCTCTAAACTTTTGTCTCGATGTAATATTTCATACTTGAAAAAGTTATGTTAACAGCAATGTCTTTCCAGATTGCTTATCAACACAAATCAAAAGAATCCCTCTTTCCAAATTGCTGCTTTGGTCTGTGATTTGTGGAAGGAGCTTCAGAATGTTGTTTTAATCCAAAAATGAATAGGCCAGAGGTTGAAAAGAAGAAAAGGAAAAATGAGACACTTTCACATTTTAAGACATGCTGTATCAAAGCCTCAGTAAACTGTCCTATATTTAGTTTCTGATTAAGTGCTAGAAAAGTCCCAAAATACATCAGAGAACACCATCTCCACATGAACATGGTTTCGTAATTGCTACATACTACACATACTCCTCAAAATCGTCTCCTTACTCGCTGTCACTTGGTACAAATCATTCTTGACTCATTACATCTTAAGCAACAAGCAGCCAGGGGATAGGGAAGAAGGAAAGAAAGTGCAAAGGCACTGTGGTTACCTTGATAACACAAGAATCTGCTTAGCTTTTCAGTAACAGTAAGTCCACAGCTCGCCCTAAAGCCTGTGATACTGTCAGGTTGAACCTCCATCTAGAGCAAAGGCAAACACGCAACGAAATGACAGGACGGACACTGTTAGAGGAGGAAGGTCAGCTACTCCAAGAGCAAAAAAAAGGTAGAACTGCTGTGTTCCCTTCTACAGAGCTAGAGCCATCCTCCTCAACGGAGCTCTCCTGATCCCAATCCTTAAGCAACTTTGTACCTTCCTCTCTATAATCTGCAACTCCTGCCAGTCTTTTATAAGCCCCTAAACATTCTCTTGATTTTGTTTACTTATAAAGCCAGTTGTTTGACTTCAAAATTTCATTATAGCATTTAGAGCCAGGGTAAAATTACATATTTTATGGAAATAAAGGCTTGTCATTCGCCATGGCTCATCTCTTGAGGGTGAGGGGTATGGAGAAGACGGGGAATGCTCCCAACACACTGACACTGACTTCATGGTTTTTGTCCAGCAGCAGGAAGAGTGGGACAGTCCACACTGGGGCTCTGGGGTCACCTGCCTATAATACCAGTTCATGATATTGAGCCTGACATTGCATCAAGCAACCTCTGTTTACCCATCTGTGAAATGGGAACAATAATGTACCTAAATGAGGAATGTATGTCATCCCGACCTTAGAAGTGTGACGGAGAGGACTAAACATAGGACTGAGCATCCCAGGGGCGCCTGTGTGGCTCAGTTGGTTAAGCGACTGCTTTTGGCTCAGGTCATGATCCTGGAGACCCGGGATCGAGCCCCACATCGGGCTTCCTGCTCAGTGGGAGGCCTGCTTCTCTGTCTCTCAGTCCCACTGCTTGTGTTCCCTCTCTCACTGTGTTTCTCTCTGTCAAATAAATAAATAAAATATTAAAAAAAAAAAAAAAAAAAAGGACTGAGCATCCCAGAAGCTTCTCCAGACCCTCCTCATGCCCAGAGGCCGCCTCCAACTCCTCCCCCGCCCGCAGCCAGCCAGCCACTTCTCCCTTGGCCTCTTTTAGGAAATAAATGGGTTGGAGGAAGTCATCAATAAATTCACTTCTGAGTGTAATTCTAGTAACTCCTTCTGCAATGACTGACCCACTGGCCCACTGTTTTTACAAAACAATATTGTAGATCCTGGGGAATGTGAAATTCTGATCAGATAACAGCCCTTGCTTCTGCATGTGAAATCTGCAGTGGGGAAGCCCTTAAAGAGCTCTGCAATGAACGAACCCAGCAGGGGCTGTTGGATCCCCTGATAAAAAAACAAACAAGCTAACATGGTTTGTTTTTATAAAGCCAAGAGGAGGTGACCTTCCTATCACAAGCCAAGAAAGGATATTTATAGGAAATCGCCGTGATTTCTCAAAGTCCGGGTCCTTGCATTTGTTCATGGAATGGACAGCCCTCCCTAAGGGCTTACAGTGGGCAAACTCGTGTATCTATTAACCTTTATTCCTACCATATTGGACTGTTCGCAAACCATTTTCACAACCATTAGCTCCCACCGGAGCCAATTCATGCTGAGCCTGAAAACCTTTTCCAGAAACCCTAACTGCTCTGGAGAATGTGGATATTTCCAATCCATCAACACTGAGGCACCTCAGCTGGGGATCCCACCAAAAAGTTATCATAGCGATTTTTGAGAATGTATTTTTTTCCGACCACATTGTTGAGTCTTTTGAATGTGCATACAAGATGACATATGTTGTGGCATTTAATATGTGTTTTCTAGACATGTAACGTCCTTGAACTCATGATGCATCTTACAACACAGGCTTAGCTTTCTGTCTTTATCCTGTGTCCTGGCTTCGTAGTGTCCCCCAGAAATTCGTGTCCACCTGGAACCTTGGAATGTGACCTTATTTGGAAATAAAGTCTTTGGAGATGCAAGCAGTTATGATGAGGTTATACTGTGGGGGAGGGGGTGTCTGATACCACTATGACTGATGTCCTTAGAAGGAGAGGGGAGGACACGCAGAGACCCAGAGGAGACACAGGGAAGAAAACCATATGACAATGAAGGCAGCGATAGAGATGACGAGTCTGCAAGGTAACAGGCACCCAAACTTGCCAGAACTCAACAAAAGCTGGGAAGAGAGGAAGGACACTCCCCTAGATTCTTTGGAGGAATCATGGCCCTGCCAACACCTTAATTTTTACCTCTTATCCTCCTGAACTGTGAGAGAATGCCTTTCTCTTGTCTTAAGCCAGTCAGTGTGTGGAACTTTGTTAGGAAAGCCTTCAGAAGCTAATGCACCCTACAACATGTGTACCCATAGGCATGCACGCACACACATACACAATATGCGTGTGGGTTTTGTTTTTATTTCCCTTTCCTCACTCACATGGGAAGGATGAAGAGAATTACCATCTCCCAGCTGCCAGTCTCACACTGTGCTAACTGGGCTTGCAGAGGCTAGCTCGTGGATTCCCACAACCTCTCCCCACCCTGCCGTGGCCCCACCATCTGTACCCATTTACAGAGGAGGATCTGAGCACAGGGAGGCTAAGCTGGGCATGGCCATTAGATCCCGGCAAGGAGAAAGTCACATATTTTGAAAGGAAAAGCACAGACCAGGCAGCCATAAGGCCAGTCTTCTGCTCGGCATGGGACAGACTCCATGTGTTGAGAGTTCTGCACTTGTTTTTAAAGCTTAAACTTTTGCCTTCTCTGTCTGCTTCACAGTCTAAAAGAAGAGGCAAGTGTCCAGGGAGCAGTAACAATGGGAATAACCCATCCTTGGAGCTGAGCTTCAGCCAGGATTCTGGAAGAATCTCAAGAGACCAACGCCCCCAGGTCTCCCTTCCTGACAAGTCCCTGGAGCCCCAGGTCCTTCCAATGGTGACCCTTCTCTGCTCAGCCAGGGCTGCCCTCCTGATCTTAGGGCACAGCAGGTGGAACATGTTACTATTTGCATGTGGTTCCTTTTCAAGAAAAGAAGAAAGAGAGGAAGGGAGGGCTTAGCACAGGACCTGGAACCCAGGAGCTTCTGTCACTCCACAGGTCATAATTCGAAACACACACCCAGGATGCACTTATCAGGCCTCAGGGAAATGTTTCCGCACAATTCCTGGCTGCTGTCCTTGAACAGCCGGTGGCTAAGCCCGATCACCTTGGAGATCCGCGGTTGCTCTGTTACCAACGTTGGAGACAGACACGATTTCCAAAGAGCAGAAGGGATTTGGCCAGGGAAAAAGACAAAGATACGAGAAAGACAGACTGGTCCATTTGTCAGATCTTCAAATAGCATAACTACAACAGAGTCTTGCAAAGAGAAGCATCATTCCGCAGTAGTCCTAGATGCCCTTTTGTCCCTGTTCCTTCATGTCCTAATTCCGGATGGGAAGGTATTCACAGATGAATACAGTCTTCACCGGAGTCGCCCATGGTGGCCAAGGAACCCTGTGCAATATCATACCATTCATGTCACCCTCACACGTGTTCATAAGCACATCTCAACATCAGCCTGTGAAGCACGATGCCAGTTACTCACCTTAGTCTACAGATGTAGATATTGACGCGATGAGGTAAATTGCAATATGAATGACAGCAGTTTATATGGTGAAATTCAACTTGCTGTGACCTTCTCTGCGGGAAAGGGAATTTGTCACAGGTAATCCTATGCGATGCTTGATTCCGATATATGAAATGCATGGCTCGTTTCTGAATCTAATTGTTGCTTTAATGATTTTCCTGACAATTTCAGCTGCTCTTGCTTCGCCAGAGTAAAGTTTCTCCAAAGTGAAATTTAAAGATTTTATTTTTTAGTTTGAGAGAGAGAGAGCACGCACACGCACATACTCAAGAACTCGACGGGGTTGGGACGGGGGAGAAGAAGCCTCCCTGCTGAGCCTGTTGCGGGGGCTTGATCCGAGAACCCCAAGTATGACCCGAGCCGAAGGCAGATACTTAACTGAACTGACTACCACCACCCAGGAAACCCCTCCAAACTGAAATTTAAATTAAAAAAAAAAACTATCTAAGAACTACAATGACTCAATGAAAGCTGTCTAAATAGTACTACCCTCAATAGAACACAAATTATCTGAAACTTTTGCCTAGAACAATAATGACTTTGCTCCAATACAGGAAAGAAAAATAAACATTGCAGCACAAATACAGAATAATTTATGAATTTTGTCTACATCACTCGTACCAACATCACCGGCCCATTAAGAAAACACCTAGACATTTGCAGTAACAATTCAAGTTGGTTTCTTTGATATTTTTGCTGACTTTCTGCAAGTAAAAGCCATGGCTTTGTAAACGGAAATGCTTTGTTGTTTTGTCATTATGAAGACATACTTGTTGAGGCAGGAGGGTAGAACATATTTTTATGTATCAGTTGGGGGACTTGTTAATGACTTTGGGACACACGATACATGGGCCTCCACTCCCACTCCCGCCCTGGGCCCTGCCAGCAGTGGAGGAAGGCCTGGGCTCGAGGCCTCTAGTTTTGGCACATACACGCACGAACGGTGGACAATTCCATGTTCAATCACAGTTCCGATGGCTCTCCAGGGAAATGCCCCTTTGGCCAGAGAGCTCGGAGAAAAGCCCATCCAGGGGGCAT